>JAPFFP010051820.1:0-30467 GCA_026153255.1 Solanum medicagineum
TTGAAGCTTGAGTACAATCCTTATGTATCTGGAAAAGGTTTTGAGAATTGAGTTTAGGAGTAAAATATTTGTCTAAGTATTTGAGTGAATATTGGGAAATGTTTAGAATCATATGAGGGTGAATAATGGCTAAGTATACATATATCCACGTTTAGGAACACTTAGGCCCAAGACTTAAAAGTCTTGGACCGCAAGAAAATAACTGGATAGAAAATGTACACATCTACATCGTGGATAGGATGCTAGAATCGAATTTCTTCATTTGTGCACCCTTGGCATGTTGCGCCAAGGGCGCGAAAAGCTCTCTGGAAATCGTCACTTGGAAAATTAAAATTGCTAATCGGTTGCTCTTAAATCGGGGTTAGGCCCATTGTCCACTCAAAATGACCCCCTGAACAAGAATATATAGTCGGAATTTCGATATCACATATAGATTTTGAGATATATGAAAATTACGATTCTGGGCACTTCCGAGGCACATTTTCGGGCACTTTTTTGGGTCGTTACAATATCTCCCTCTTGGGAACATTCATCCCCTAATGTTAAAGAAACGTATATGAAAGAAACAAACATGACACTTTCAGCCCACATAGAAATGCAACAATGCAATTAATCCTCATTTCAAAAATCTCATCATAAGTGTAAAATCATCATGAACTTAGTCAATTTAAACATGAGCATATGCAATGACATGGGGGCTGAAGTTAAGACTTGGATCAATATCTTAGGCTTTAGTGGAGAGTAAAATGGTAAGGATATCACTTTTGCATGCCCGCTTCTTCCTACCAAGTAACACATTCAACTTGTTGATTCCTCCAAAGGACCTTAATGGAAGGGACCTCTTTGTTTCTCAATCTCTTCACTTGCCTATCCAAGGTATGAACTGGAACTCTTCAAAAGTCAGATTATCTTCAACACCCACAACATCAAGAGGTACAATGGCATTCAGATTACCTACACATTTCCACAACATGGACATATGAAACACCGGATGAACCAAATCCATTTCTCTAGGCAATTCTAACTCATATTCTACCTTGCCAACCCTTTTTATCACGTTATAAGGACCCACATTTCTTAGGCTCAACTTGACCTTCTTACAAAAATAGACCACACCATTCTTGGGTGACACTTTCAAGTAAACCCAATCATCGACTTGGAATTCAAGATCCCTTTTCCTCACATCAGCATAGGACTTTTGGTGACTTTGGGACGTCTTCAACCTTTCTCTAATCATACTAACCTTCTCAAGAGCCTACATAACAAGATCTAGTTCCAAAAAATCTACCTCACTAACCTCAAACCAACCAACCGGTGATCTATAACACATCCCATAGAGATCCTCAAATGGAGCCATACCGATACTAGAATGATAGTTATTGTTGTAGGCAAACTCAGTTAGTGGAAGATGATCATCTCAACAACCTTTAAGCTCTAACACACATGCTCTAAGCATATCCTCAAGGGTTTGGATGGTTCTCTCGGCTTTGCAATCCGTTTGAGGGTGGAAGGCCGTAAAATGCTTAACTCTAGTACCAAGACCCATTTGAAAGGACCTCCAAAAGTGTGAAGTTAATTATGTCCCACGATCCGATATGATGGAAAAAGGAGCCCCATGCAACCTTACCAAATTTTGAATGTACAATCTTACATATTCTTCAGCCCCAAATGTGGTCTTAACTGGTAGAAAGTGAGCCGATTTTGTCATCCTATCGACCACCACCGAAATGGAATCAAAACTCTTTCTAGTCTTGGGAAACCCAACAACAAAATCCTTGTTTACCTCTTCCCACTTCCAAGTATAAACCTCAATGTCTTCGGTTAGGCCACCCGATCTTTGATGTTCGCTTTGACTTGTTGACAACTATGACACCCGGAAACGAATTTGGCAATGTACCTCTTCATGCCTCCCCACTAATACACATCCCTCAAGTCACTATACAATTTGATGGAACCAGAGTGGATAGAATAAGAAGTGTTATCGTCCTTTTCAAGGATTCTCTCCCTCAAACCATCAACCCAAGGCGCACAAAACCTACCTTGGTACCTAAGGGCACCAACTCCCCCTTGGGAGAAAACCTCTATCTTTCCCTTTTTCACCAAGGTCTTCAATTCTAACAAGGAGGGAGCATGATCTTGCTTTCATTTCACCTCATCAACCAAGGAAGACCTATAACCATCCACAACCATAATACCCCCATTACCAACCTCTTACAACCTAACTCCCAATCTAGCCAATCGATGCACCTCCCTAGCTGTCTCCTTATCACCACCATCAACATGTACTAGGCTGCCCAATGGACACCCTACTTAATGCATTGACCACCATATTTGCCTTACGGGATGATAATTCACACTCATATCATAGTCCCTAAGAAATTCTAACAACCTCCTTTGCCTCAAATTGAGATCCTTTTAAGTGAAGACATATTGTAGGCTCTTATGATCGGTGAACACATCAAAATGCACCCCATACAAGTAATGACGCCAAATTTGTAATGCAAACACAACATCGGTTAAATCAAGATCATGGGTAGGGTAGTTCTTTTCATAGAGTTGTATAGAAGCACATGCTATGACCTTGCCATTTTGCGTCAACACAATCCCGAAGCCAACCCAGGAAGAATCATAATACACAACAAATTCCCCAAGCCCATCCACTAGTGAAAATATAGGAGTGGACACAAGTTTATCTTCAATGTTTGGAAACTCCTCTCCTATTCATCGGACCACACAAAATTAGCTTTCTTTTGAGTCAATTTTGTCATAGGGGAAGGAATAGAAGAGAACCCATTCACAAACCTCCGATAATAACCTGCTAAGCCCATGAAACTCTTAATATCTGACGGGGTCAATGGTCTAGACCAATTTCTAATCACATCAGTATTCTTTGGATCCTGAATAATACCATCCCCCGACATAACATGTCCTAGGAAGGCAACTCTCTCAACCAAAATTTACACTTTTCATATTTAGCATACAATTTCTCTTCCCTCAAACTTTGCAACACATCCCTCAAATGAGCCCTATGCTCCTCCTCACCACGAGATAGATCAAAATATCATCAATGAACACCACAACAAAAGAATCAAGGTAGGTTTTGAAAACTGTATTCATTAGGTCCATAAAGATGGCTAGTGCATTAGTCAACCCAAAAGACATCACCATAAATTCATAATATCCATATCTAGTCCAGAAGGCCGTCTTGGGAATATCACACTCTCTCATTTTCACTTGATGATACCGGACTGAAGATCAATCTTAGAGAAGTGGCTAGCCCTTTTCAATTGATCAAACAAATCATCAGTCCTTGGAAGAGGATACCTATTCTTGATGGTGACCCTATTGAGTTGCTGGTAGTGAATACATATCCTAAGGGACCCATCCTACTTTTTTACAAACAACACCGATGCACCCCAAGATGATTGGTTAGGCCTAATGAATCCCTTCTCCAACAAGTCCTCAATTGTTCCTTCAAATCCTTCAACTCTGTCGGGGCCATGTAGTAAGGGGGAATAAAAATAGGTTGAGTATCAGGGAGGAGCTCTATGCCAAAGTCTATTTCCCTTTTGGGAGGGACACTGGGAAGGTTATTTGGGAAGCCGTCAAGAAACTCATTTACAACCGGACCCGACTCTATGGGAAGGACTTTAGACTCCACATCCCTAACACTTACAAAATGGTAAAGACACCCCTTAGAGATTAACTTACGGGCTTTAATACAAGAGATAAATCCACCCTTGACCACCATATCTTACGTTTCTCACTCAAGGACAAGTTCTACAATCAATAGAAAAGCATATTAGGCATGCAACCAATCCATCCCAAAAATAATATAAAAATTAACCATGTCTAACTCAACAAGATCACAAGGAAATATTTTATGCAAGGTGCAAATTGGACAACTTCTATAAGCTTTCCTAGCAATAATAGTTACACCAATAGGAGTATAGACGTCATGTGACTCATGCAACAACCCGGGGTCAACATGGAACTTTTTGGCAACGAAGGGGGTAATAAAAGAAAGAGTGGCACCCTGATCAATCAATGCATATACATCAAAGTCAAAGATTTTCAACAAACTGATAACAACGTCCGGGGACTTCATCTATCCCTTGTCTCCCATGCAAAGCATAGAACTGGTTAGGGCACCATCTTGTGGGCTACCTCTCCCAAATGGGACCTCATTAGCACCTTGTGGAAGAACCTCCTTGGCCTTGTTGCAGTTTTGAGGACAATCTACCTTTTTTGTGACCAACTGCCCCAAAACCAAAACATGCATTAGTATCTCACAAACATGGGCCCTTATTACCCTTACCACACCTAAGACACACCTCATTAGGAACCATGACACCAACACCTTGTGTCCTTAGGAAGTCATTGGCAAATCCCCTAGAAGCATGACAGGACCCTTGACCTTGATGAAACAGACTACCCTTTTAGAACTTACCCTTGAAATGGGCTCTCTTAGCTTAATAACCCCTCCTCTTCCTCAGTTTCTCACCTTCCACTTGCTCAGCATACGTCATTAAACGTGGCATGTCCATGCCACCAATCAACATGGTGGACCAGCATTCTTCACTAACTAAGTCGGACACATCCATCACAAATTTGTTCATCGTCGCTCTTGCGTCGGCCACCAAATATGGAGCATATTTCGAACGTTGATTGAACTTGAGGGCATACTCCATCACGCTCATGGACTCTTGTCTCAAATTCATAAATTCCACTAGCTTAGCTTCCCTTCAAGGGGGAAGAACTGATTAAGAAAGGCCACCCTGAACTCTTCCAAAAGCACCATATGGTTGACTCCCTTCTTTTCTTTTCATTGGTTGTACCATATTTGTGTTATCCCTTTGAGTTAGTAGGCCGCCAACTCCGCCTTGTCCTCCGGCCTTACACCCATGATAGACAAAATTTTGTCGACCTCATCAATGAACTCTTGGGGATCCTTACTCACCCTTGACATATGGAATTCTGGCGAATTCATTCTCGTAAAGTCTCTTCCCCGAGAGGCTGTGTAGGAGCATAAAGGTTGGGCACCTTGGTTTGATTAATTAGCCACCACTTGTGCAAGTAAGGTGAGAGCATTCATAAGCTCTCCATTGGCCGATTGCCCCTCTGCTGTGTGGGCTCGTCTTCCCTAGTATTAGGCATGTTCTAGCATAACAAAGAACAATCATTAGGGGGAAAGCTTACTTCAACTCTATAGCACGACTTAGAACTTGAAGAAGGGAAACATTTCCTAAAATGTCTCATCACCTCTACTCATGATCGGTGAATGGGGAACCCGAAGGAACCCCAGATAAGTCTCTTGGCATATCTTTACACATCCTTGGTCGCGGAAGCAATAGAATACATTAAGAAGTAGTAAATTGGAACAACTAAGGCCAAGGGAAAACTTTCATATCATAAACAACAAGAGTCAATGGTGTCAACTCTCATAACATAGATACATAACATGTCCAACAACACCTCTACTAAATAGATAAGAGCAGGGGCAAAGACAAAGCTACTGGGGTCACCGTCATACTCAATACATAAGTCAAAGAGAGAAAGTCTTAATACATAGCAAGAGATCATAAATAACATCCTTGGAATGGAGGACTCACCAGTAAGCTTGATAGAAATAGTACTAGCCACATGGAGGAGGATAATCAAGTGGTATACTGGTTCCTACATAGAGACATCATGTAGGTATAGAATATGCCTTAGTATATTTGAATGTACTAAGTATGTAGGATGCAATGCAACAATGGATAGGCAATGTAATCAAAATGCATAGAGATAAGAATAAATAGCATAGTAACAATATGGCATGTATAATCAACGCTTAAGCAAAATATGCTTACCTAGAACATAACATATGTGTAAGAAGAGACAATCAAACTATTGGTGGATTGTTACACCCTACCACCCTTGGTGATTGCGGTACAAACTCCATCATTAGGTTGATAGATCATCACACCCTACCACCCGTGGTGCTGGAGTATAAACCACCCGATAGGTTGAATGATTGTCGTGCCCTACCACCCGTGATACCAGAGTACGAACCCCCCAATAGGTTGATGGTACAAACCCCCAACAAGGTTTATGGATAGTTGTACCCTACCATCTATGGTGCTAGAGTACAAATCCCCTGATAGGTTATCAAGGTACAAACCCCATGACAAGGTTACCTAGCGCGCAACCCCTGAGTAGGGAATGGTCACATTCCAACACTATATAGAGAATACCATATATATACATTCACTTTATCATCATTTCATCATCATATAGTCATTCAACTCACAAGGCATGCATTGGACCTTCAATTCCTCAAGAAACCATAACTGAACATTTTATCAAACACTTAGAGGGTGTGCAATGCTAGTGTAAAACCATGTAATTCAAGAGTGGAATCATTCTAGAAAATTCTATGTAAAACCTTCAATAGATACTTGGTAACACCCTCAAACAATATACATCAAAACCCTTCACGAAATCTTACAATAGACCTTTATTTCATAGCTCCAAACATAACAACACAGTCACAATTTCATAAACCCAACATAGTGTGCAGTGATTTTCGTAATAAATAAGACCCTTGAGGAAATCATCTTTAAATCATGTAAATTAGGGTAAAAGGAGACTTGGGCATCACAGGTGAAAGGAACCCATGAAAGAAACCCACATACCTTACCTTTGGAGATGAACTTGATGAAGATTAAAGATGAAGGCTTGAAACTTGAGTGCAATCCTTATGTATCTGGAAAGGGTATTGAGACTTGATTTTAGGAGTAAAATATTTGGCTAACTGTTTGAGTGAATATTGGGAAAATGTTTAAAATGATTTGAGGGTTAATAATGGCTAAGTATAGGTATATCCACATTTGTAAGTCTTGGACTGCAAGAAAAATAACTAGACAGAATAAGTACATGTCCGCGTCGCAAACAGGACTTGTGAATTGAATTTCTTCGTTTGCACGCCCTTGGTGTATCGCGCTAGGAGCGCGGAAAGCTCTCTGGAAATCGTCACTTGAAAAATCAAAATTATTAATCGTTTTCTCTTAAATCGGGTTTAGACCCATTGTCCACTCAAAATGACCCCCTAAACTAGAATATGAAGTCGGATTTTTGATATCATGTACGAATTTTGAGATATATGGAAATTATGATTCCGGGCACTTCCGAGGCAAATTTTTGGGTACTTTTTGGGGTCGTTACAGCCACAACCTTGTTGAAGACATTTTACTTGACTATCAAAAATCTCAAATGACATTTTTTCATAAGTCAAGTTCTCTTCAGCCATGACACCTTCCAAGGGTAGAATCGAACTAGGATCAACAATAAGCTTCCTCAACATTGCCACATGGAAAATTGGGTGAATAGAACTTATATCCAAAGGAAAGTACAATCTATAGGCCACCTTTTCAATCCTCTCAAATATCTCATAAAGGCATACATACTGGGGACTTAGCTTGCCCTTTTCACCAAAATGCATTATGGCCTTCATAGGAGAAACCTTCACATGCACCCAATCACTGACATGGAATTTAAGATCTCTCTTCCTAACATCTGAATTTGAATTTTGACGGCTTTGAGACACTTTCAATCTCTCCCTAATCAACATCACCTTTTCCATGGCTTCCAACACCAAATCTAGGCCAATCAATGCCATTTCACTTAACTCAAATAATCTCACCGAGGACGTACTCCTTCTACCATATAAAGCCTCAAACAGTCCCATACCAATGCTAGCACGAAACTATGGTTGTAGTTAAACTTGATAAGTGCTAGATGATCATCCCAATTTACCTTGAATTTCAACACAAAAACCTTTGACATATAAATGGTTCTTTCGATTAGTCCATCAGTTTGAGGATTGAATGGGGTACTTAACTTCACTTTAGTGCCAAGTCCATTTGGAAACAATTTCCAAAAGTGAGAAGTAACTTGGGTTCCATGATCTGATATGATAGACATAGGCACACCATGCAACCTAACCAGTTCTCGGATATACAACCGTGCATAATCTTCATGATCGAAGGTAATTTTAACCGATTGGAAATGAGTCAATGTAGTCATTCTATCAACGATAACCCAAACAGAATCAAATTGCTTTCGGGTATAGGGAAAGCCAAACACAAAGTCCGTATTCACATCTTCCTACTTCAAAGTAGGAATCTCAATATCTTGAGCCAAACCACTGGGCCTTTTATGTTCTACCTTTATTTATTGGCAATAGGAAATTCAGATACAAATTTGGCTATGTCTTTCTTCATACCATGCAACCAATACACTTCCCTCATACCTGATACATTTTGGTTGATCCTGGATATATAGAATAATGAGAGTTATAGGCCTGACTCATGATCTCCTTTCGAAGGGCATCAACATTTGGAACACACAACCAAAATCTTGATACCGAAGCACACCATCTCCCCCTTAGGATAAAACCTCTATCTTCTTTTCCACCACCAACTTCTTCAACTCAACCAAGGACGACTCCAATCTTGTTTTACATTGACATTAACAACCACAGAAGACTCAGCTCATTTTGGAGATGAATACCACTATTATTAGAGTCAGCCAATCTAACATCCAATCTAGCCAAGCAATGAACATTTACCAATTCTTTCTTTCCTTCATCAACTTGGGTTACACTATCCACGATTAGCCTACTAAAAGCTTCGGCTACAAAATTGCTTTGCCGAGATGATACTAAACACTCATAATGCAATCTTTGAGAAGCTCCAACCACCTTCTTTGCCTCAAGTTAAGATCTTTTTTGGTGAACACATATGGGAAACTCTTGTGATCGGTGAACACATTATCATTAACCCCAACAAATAATGTTTCCAAGTCTTTAAATAAAACACCACGACCATTAGTCCAAGAATATGAGTCGGATAATTTTGTTTTTGCACATTCAGTTACCTCGATGCATAATCTATAACCTTACCTTGTTGCATGAGAACACAACCTCCTAATCTGAGAAGCATCACAATACACCAAAAACCCATGTAAGCCATCTGGTAAGGTCAAAACAGAACTGATCTAAGTCGATCCTTCAAAGTGTGAAAACTCTTCTTACACTCATGCAACCATAAAAACATAACATTCTTCTGAGTTAACTTAGTCAGTGGAGATGCAATGGATGAGAAACCTTCAATAAACCTCCTAGAATAACCAGCCGACAAATGAAAATTGTGAATATCGGAAGGAGACAATGGTCTAGGCCAATTTTGTATGGCCTCAGTCATCTTTGAATCAACCTTAATACCATCATCGGATATCACATGACCAAGAAAGCTATTTCACCCAACCAATAGTCATATTTATTAAACTTGGCATGAAATTACTTCTCCCTCAAAGTTTGAAGAACCAACCTCAAATGATCCATGTGTTCCTGCTTACTTCGCAATAAATCAGAATATCATTGATGAACACAACCACAAAACTATAAAGAATTGGCTTAAAAACTTGTTTCATAAGATCTATTTGCAGAGTTGGAGCATTAGTCAAACCAAATGACATCACCACAAATTAAAAATGGCCATATCTAGTTCGGAAAGCAGTTTTGGAAATATCATACTCCCTCACCCTCAACTGATGGTAACCAGAATGGAGGTCAATCTTTGAGAAATGGGTAGCTCCTTAAAGTTTATCAAATAAGTCTTTGGTCCGTGGTAACAAATATTTAATTTTGATGGTGATTTCATTGAATTCTCTAGAGTCAATACACATCCAAAGTGACCTATTTTTTCTCATGAATATCACAGGAGCACCCCATGGTGATATACTTTGTCTAATAAAACCTTTATCTCTAATAAGTCGTTCAACTGAACATTCAACTCCTTTAATTCAGTTGGTTCCATGCAATAGGAAGGAATGGAAATAGGAGACACCTTACCGTACAAGGGTCCGTGGTAAGGGTCTTCAAACACTTAGCCAAATTTTAGACTAAGGACATTTCCACTGAAGGCTTCACAGTTCATTCAACGGTGCACAGATCGAACAATGGTCCTTACAAATGACCCAAGTTTCAAGATGGAGATTTTATACTTAGAATCACATTTTGGGATGAGGGCTTCACAAAACACCCAACACAACTCGTGGTAGGTTGTAGGAGACCCTTTCACGCTTGTGGTGGGTTATATGACCCATTTAGGGTCTCCTTGATGACTATCTTAGCCAATTTCTTAGCTTGAAGGTTGGGGCAACCAAGGGCCCCTTCCATGATAGTGGTGATGACCGCGGCTCGTGGGAGGTATCCTGGAGGGCCACAAAGCTTAAAATCCCTTCTTAAGCCACACAAAGCAATACATGAGCAATCTTATGGGTCATAATCCTCCAAAAACTAGATTTTAAGCATCGATAAGGTCTCATGGGGTCCGGGTCCTTACAAATATATTCCAATAAGAGAGAAATCTAAAAAAAAAAGAAATTAAATAAAAAGGATAAAATAGCAATATAATAGAGTCACCATCTAAAACCAACCCAAGGCTAGTGCTACATGTACAAGCCTATAATACAGCTGAAGATTTGAAAGAAAATTACAAGTCTTAGCTATTGTTGATTCTCAACTAAAACAAAAACATAAATAAGAAGTTCTACAAGTCCACTGAAGTAACTAGTTACTACCTCTCAAGCAACTCTAATGCTCGAATAAAACAAAATAGAGAAATTTAAAAGGACTGACCTTACAAGCTACAAAAGTATAGAAGCAAGAATGAGTATCATATAACACAAGTTCAAATAAGTTAATACTAAGCGTGAGGTGGAAAATAAGAAACACAATTTCCCCAACCACACCATTCGACCATCAGAAACTACAACCTATAATTAGACCTACCCTCCCAGTTCATAATTCTAAGGACCCCAAACTTTGTACAACTTTAATGGAGCATGAAAATTTGGTTATAAAAAAGTTTAGATGAGGTGATGCTTCAAGGAAGCCTTCAAAGTCTGTGTAGTGCTATAATGACCATGTGGAGCCTCTATGAGTGGCCCTTGGCCTTATGTGGGGTGTGAGGGCATTAATGTGGACTTTGAGAATGAGGCATACAACACTTGGTCCCCACATTGTCCTTAAGAGGCCATATGGAGTGTGTGGTGTACCATATATTAGCTTTGGGCTTGAGAATCTACATTTTTTAGCACAAGGCAAGTGATACAACCTCTCTCAAGGACCATTTGGTGCTTCACGGTCCATGAGGCCCTTTCATATGGGTTCTGAAGTGAAAATTTTCTAAGTATTGGATCACCATATCAGAAATTTATTGTGAAGAATTTTCTATGTGAAGTGTTACGGAGGAGTAAACCGTCCATATAGCTTGGTATGGACCGTTAGACCAAGCGTTTGGGTGTTTTCGTAGAATTATTTCTAAGTATGGAATCTTCAAGATCAATCTAAGTTCATTTCAAAGCCCTCAATTCAAGCTTATTTATGTGGTTTAGATTCATCATGGGTCTCCTTCATTAGGCCAAGTTCAAAGAAATTCCATTGGGTATGTTTTTAACAAGAACCGATAGAAGGGTCAGCTTTAAATGGTCATATCTCTTAGAAAATAACTAATTGGATAGCCCATGACCTATCAAAGTGAAGTTATTTGAATTATCTTTCCAACTCATGCAGTTTCACCTCCTTCTGAGTTCGGAACAAGAAGTTATGCTAATTTTTGTAAAGCCCGTCAATGTAGTATTTTTGAGATTTGGCTAAGTGTGGTCACACAGCCCAGGAGACCTTTTACGGACTGTGAGACCTTATCACGGTACCCTTGGAAACAATTTTTGTTTTGCTTCATTATTGATTTTTTTGTAATTATATATTTCTCTTAAGGGACTTTTGTGACTTCCTATGCTATCCTAAGGCATTAAAAATACTTAAACTCTATTACTCTCATTTAAATTCATTCCTACACTTAGAATTATTCAAATTTTGTCATCTAAAGAACTCCCTTCAAGTGAGCGATTGGAGATTAGCTTGGAGCATATGGAATGGTCTTCTTCTCCATCAAATTTCTTCTTATTTCTTCTTGGTTAGCTAAGGTATATGGGATTGATTCTTGGTCCCTTCCAACCTAGAAGACCCAACTCTTTTAAACTCAATTTTTATGGAATTTCAGCTTACTTTAAATATGAGTTTTCAATATTATGGTTTATTAGATTCAATTGATGTATGGACTATTTTTTAATGTTGATTTTAAAGTGATTTAAGCTCGAATATACTGAAATGTGTTGAAGTTAGGAAGTTATAAATGTGCATGTCCCTTTTAAAGCTTTGTTTGATCTTGGGTAATCTATATTATGATTTAAATGTGAATTTTACTTATGTTTTTACTTGAATTTTATAATAAAATATTGATTTAAGCTTGAATCTCTATTACCCATGCTATTCTCATCTCATTCATGGCATATGCTTACATGAATATGGTTTTTATGAAGTTTATGAAGTGGTTTAAGCCCATTTATGTCTATGTGTACGATTTTTATATGATTATAGTTATGACAAGAATGTGAAAACATGAATATATATGATTATGGCTCTTTTAGCATTTATGGGTGCTTATACACTATGTTTATGGAGTACCTATTGATATTTTAGGTGGGGTGGCTATCCCCAAGGGTCCATATTTCAAGAAGGTGCTCTAAAGGAGCAATCCCTATGCATGAAAGTTTTCACAACCCAAGCCTGGGGCCTAGGCGTGATATGGCGAATGGGGAACCTGAAAAGACCCCAAATAATCCTCTTAGCATATTAATCACCACATCCATGGTCGCAGATGTAGAATAAATAACAAAAAGATGTATAACAAAAGGGAAGCAGGGCTAACGAACTTCTTTGATAATCATTAAAGCATAAAAGAGTCAAGCTCATAGCATAAGTACATCATAATATTCAACAACACTTTTAAATTGAAATGGAGTGAGGGCCAAGACATGTTCCAAGCTCACCCTCATGATAACAAGTGTTCAACATAATGAAGTCTCAACATAGCAAGAGTAATGTAGATAGTGTCATCGGACTTAAGGACTCAACAATGCTTATCTCCGAAGTACCGAGCTAGACACGTGGAGGATGATCAAAAGGAGCCCCAATCCCTAAAAGGTAATATCATGTAGGCATAGAGTATGCGTTATTACGTGTGAATGTACTAAGTATGCAGGATGCAATGCAACAAGACATAAGCCAATATAGTCAAAATGCATAATCATAAACAATGGTATATCATTTCAATATTGCATGCATAATCAAGGTTCATAATAAAACATCCTTATAAATCATTCATCTTACACTATATATATATATATATATCATACATACGTGGGATGCAACCTCAACCGACATAGAACAAGCAACTGCAACTTGGACTTCGAGGCCTGACACCCCTCGGTTCAGGTGACCGGGCATGATACCCTCCACCGAAGTGTGGTCTACTTGCCAAGGCAAACCAAACATGATAAAGTGAACTAAATGGATCCTCGAGTATTGCAAGGGTAATAATCATAATCCTATGGTGATACATAGTTTGGAGACTAAAGACTTTATATAATGACCCCTTGAGTCAAGCCCCCATTTTAAGCCTCAATCGGTGCTAAGTCAAATCCTATGGAATACGTGAGATCATCATACTTTAATCATAACATGAATATCTTGCAAGAACATGACTTGAGTAGCTCATAAACATGCTTGACCTCTAGTAGTGTACTTAACTTGAATATGAGAGTAGATCATAATCATATATGAACTCTTGCTTTAACATGAATGACTCACAAGGGGTTAAAAATTTTGAAATAGGGCTTAACTTGATACTTTTAAAATGATAGATACTTTTCATGAATTCAATTCATTCTTGAAAGGCTGTAATCATCATATAAGTTACTTGACTTGTAAATCATGAAGTAGATCATCAATAACTTGAGAATTCTTGTCATGTCATTTTATCAAACAAATGGTGGGTTCACGATACTCATTCAAAATCGTGTGAATCAAGAGTGAAATAAGATGAGTAAACTCAATACAAATCAACCCACAAACATGTAGTAAAACACTCATGTAGGGTACCTTGAAATCCATCACAAAGCTCATAATAGTTCATAGTTTCATACCTCAAAACATGCATAGTCTCAACGGACAAAACCAATTCATGCTATAAGCTTGAAATAGATATTCATGCATGATCAATCAACATTTCATAAAATCCCAACATAATTTATATTCATAATCCATGAGAAGGGATATCCATATGTAGTGCAACTTGAAAACATGCAATTTTCATGAAAACGAATAGTTGGGCTCCATGGGTGAAAGGACCTAATGGATGAAACCCACATACCTTAAACCTTAAATTCTTTGAGATGAATTTAAAGTAGACTTAGAGCTTGAAATGAGTCCTTGAGTTCCAAAATTGAGCTTGAGATCCTTAGATTTGAATGAGTGAATTAATAGAGTTCTAGAGAGGGTTTTGTGAGTTATAGAGTTGAAAAGTGGCTAAGTATGGGTGATTTCACGTTTAAGAGGGCATAGGCTATTACCCCAATTCCTTTGGATGAAACAGAAAAACCAAATTAATACGTTGGTCCACTCCCCTGGTGCATCGTAGACCAGACGTGGAATTTGCACTGCGCCCTTAGCGCGTCACGGCTAGGGCCGGACAACCATTGGAAATCAGAAATTAACGAAAATCATTTTTCGCTATGGGTCCTCTAAGATCCTGATTATACCCATTTCCCACTCAATTTTGTCTCTTGATCGAGAATATGAAGTTAGAATTTTGAAATCACGCGCAGATTTTGAGATATATGGAAATTACAATTTTGGGCATTCAGAAGCACATTGTGGAGCGTTTCAATATCTCCCCCTTGGGAAAATTATTCCTCGAGTGTCAAAGAAATATGCATAAGAGAAGTAATCATGAAGATTTCAGCCCTACATGAATGTAACAAACATATTTAAACATCATTTCTGAAAATTTCAACATGAAGGTCAAAAATCACCATGAACTTGTTACCATAAACATGAATGCATGCAAATTGACAGGTGGGTTGAAACATAAGACTTGACATCATAAAGGGGACTTAAATTAGTACCTTCGGCTTGAGTAGAGTGGAATAGATATGGGTATCACTTTTTCATGTCCACCTCGACTTCCTATGTGGCACTTTCAACTTGTTGATTCTTTCAAAGGACCTTAGCGGAAACTACATCTTTGTTTCTCAACCTCTTCACTTGTCTATCAAAAATCCCCTCCGGGACCTCCTCATTCGTCAAATATCTTCTACAACACCCACAACCTCTAAGGGCACTATAACACTTAGGTCACCCACACACATTCTCAACATGGACACATGGAAGACCAGGTAAACCACACTCATCTCCATAGGCAACTCCACTTCATATGCAACCTTGCGCACTCTTCTCAAAACAATATAAGTACCCACAAACCTTGGGCTCAATTTCCCTTTCTTGCCAAACTGGACCACACCCTTCATGGGTGAGCTTTTCAAGTAAACCCAATCACAAACCTTAAACTCAAGATCTCTTCTCCTCACATTGGAGTAGGACTTTTGTTTACTTTTGGTTGTTTTCAATCTCTATCTTATCAATATCACCTTTTCCAAGGCATGCAAGACCATATTCGGACCTAGCAAAGCCATATCCCCACTTCAAACCACCAACCGGGGATTACAACGCCTACCATATAGAGCTTCAAAGGGGGCCATAACAATGCTTCAGTGGTAGCTATTGTTGTATACAAACTCAATAAGTGGAAGATGTTCATCCCAACTACTCTTAAACTCCAAAACACAAGCTCTAAGCATATCCTCAAGAGTTTGGATAATCCTCTTGGCTTGACCTTCAATTTGAGGATGAAAGGTCGTGCTAAGCTTAACATTTGTACCAAGACCTCGTTAGAAGGACCTCCAAGAGTGAGAAGTGAATTGAGTATCACGATCCAAAATAATAGATAAGGGAACCCTATGCAATCTAACCAACTCAAGTACATACAACTTGGCATAATTTTTGGCACCGTAAGTGGTTTTGATCTATAGAAAGTGAGCCAACTTTTTCATTCTATCCACAACAACCCAAATAGAGTCAAAGTGTTTCCTAGTCTTAGGCAGCACAACCACAAAATCCATGTTGATCTCTTCCCACTTCCAAGTAGGAATTTCTATGTCTTGGGCTAGGCCACCCGACCTTTGATATTTGGCTTTCACTTGTTGGCAATTGTGACATCCGGATATGAGCTTGACAATATCTCTGTTTATACCACCCCACTAATATGCCTCCCTGAAGTCCCTTTACATCATTGTCGAACCGGGGTGAAAAGAATAGGATGAATCATTGGCCTCTTTCAAGATCAACTACATTAAGTCATCAACAAAAGGCACATACAAGCTACCTTGGTACCTAAGGGCACCATCTCCCCCTTAGGAAAAACCTCCACCTTACCATCTTTCACCAAGGCCTTCAACTCTATCAAACCAGTGTCAAGATCTTGTTTTGACTTTACTTCTTCAATTAAAGAAGATTTAGAACCATCAACAACCACTACACCACCATTTTCAAATTGATCACCTAACCCCAAATCTAGCCGATTGGTTAACTTCTCTAGCCACCTCTTTGCCACTATTATCAATATGAGCTAGGCTACCCATGGACACTCTACTTAGAGCTTCGACTACAACATTAGCTTTGCCGAGATGATAATGCACACTCACATCAAAGTCTTTATGGATCTATGACCACCTTCTTTGTCTCAAGTTAAGATCTTTTTGGGTGAACACATATTGGAGACTCTTGTGGTTGGTAAACGCATTAACATGAACCTTATACAAGAAATGGCACCAAATTTTCAAAGCAAACACCACAACCTCCAATTCAAGATCAGTGGTGGGATAATTCTTCTCATGCACCTTAAGTTGTCTAGAGGCATATGCAATCACTTTTCCATTTTGCATCAAAACACACTCCAAACCAATTCTTGAGGCATCACAATAAACCACAAATCCTTCCAACCCATCCAGTAGAGCCAAAATAGGATCGAGACAAGCTTATCTTTCAAAGTTTGGAAACTATTTTCACATTCATCGGTCCACACGAATTTTCCCTTCTTTTGGATAAATTTGTCATAGAAGAAGCAATAGAAGAAAAGCCATTCACAAACCTCCGGTAGTAACCCACCAAACCCAAGAAACTTCTAATATTCGACGGAGTCAAGGGTCTATGAAAAATTTTTATTGCCTCCTTTTCTTAGGATCCACCTTAATGCCACCACCCAACACCACATGCCCTAGAAAAGCAACCTCTTTCAAACAAAATTCACACTTTTCATATTTAGAAAACAACCTCTCCTCTCTCAAGATTTACAACAACACTCTCAAGTGATTCACATGCTCTTACTCACTCCGGGAATAAGTCAATATATCATCAATAATGACCGCCACAAACATGTAAAGGTAAGGTCTAATGATCCTATCATGAGATACATAAATATCGCTAGGGCATTAATCAACCCAAAGGGCATAACCACGAACTCAAAGTGCCCATACATAGTCCGAAAAATTGTTCTGAGAATATCACACTCTCTCACCTTCACTTGGTGGTATCCAGACCGAAGATCAATCTTAGAAAAGTCACTAGCCCCTTGTAGTTGGTCAAAAAGGTCATCAATCCTTGGTAGAAGGTACTTGTTCTTTACGGTAACCCCATTAAGCTGTGGGTAACCAATGCACATTCTAAGAGAGCCATCCTTTTTCTTCAGAATAACACCGGTGCACCCCAAGGTGACTTACTAGGCCTTATGAAACCCTTCTCCAACAAATCCCTCAATTGATACTTCAACTCCTTCAATTTCGCCGGGGCCATATGGTAAGGGGGAATGGAAATGGGTTGAGTATCGAGAAAGAGGTCATTACTAAAGTCAATTTCCCTTTCGGGAGGAACACCAGGAATGACATCATGAAACTAATTAACCATCAGAACCGACTTAATGGGAAGGACTTTGGACTCATCATTCCTAACCCTGATAAGATGATAAAAACAACCTTTATAAATCAACTCTTGGGCTTTAAGACAAGAAATGAATCTGCACTTCACCACCACATCACGACTTTTCCACTCAAGGACAGGCTCATTAGGGAATTAGAATTTAAACCTACAGGTTCCTCAATCAATCGAAGCATAATATGCATGTAACCAATCTATATAAAGAATGATATCAAAATCTACCATATCTAATTCAACAAAATCACAAGGCAAAACTTTGTGGAGTATGAATAGAGGATAATTTCTACAGACTCTTTTTAGCAACAATGGACTCAAAAATAGGGGTAGACACTTCATAAGGTTCACCCAACAATTCGGGACTCGCATGATGCTTTTTGGCAACAAAAGGAGTAATGAAAGAAATAGTGGCACCCGGATTTATCAAAGCATACACATCATAATTAAAAACCTTTAACACACCAGTGAAGCGCTAAGCTAAATGAAGTGCCCACAGAGGGGTATGGTTGAGATCATTGATGATCATCCTCAAAATTTGTTGTAGCCTATGGACAATGTATCAATTTGTGATCCTTTGCGCCACACTCGAAACATGCACTCGAACCGGCCAAACAATCTCTCAGATGGTACCTTCCACATTTGTTGCACGTAGGTGAAGCTTGAACACCAACACCTTTGCCCTTTCTTTGAGCATATGAACAATCAACAACCATGTGGCCCATCTTGCCACACCAAAAGCATGCACCTGTGTTCCTCCAACATTTGCCACTATGATTTCTCCCATATTTTGGGCACCTAGAATGGGTCACCCTACCCTTGCCACTGGGCTTAACATATGGATGCCTACTTTCGAACTGAGCCCTTCTTCTCACTTCCCTTTATGCCACCGGGAAATGTCTCATCTTATGCCCAACACCACCACACTTGGAACAACCTTTGATGTCCACCAAACAGCTTTCTTGATGCTTCTTGCCACACCCTTGACAAGTGGCAAAAGGGATCCTTTTCTTCTTGTACTTAGGAACCGGTAGACTAGTAGAAGATGAGGTACCATCATATCGGGCCCTCTTAGCCTTCCTTTCCCTTCTTTTGTCCCTTGAAGTCTCGAGGGCACCCACTTGTTTATTTAGCTTAGCTGCTTCAACCTTGGCCAATAGACATAGAGCATTACGAACCTCCGCATTTAACCTGTCACCATTGGGAAGTTGATCCTCAAGTGAGATGGTTATTGTCCTATCCACTAGTTTGAATAGCTTGAGACATATTCTAAAATGTAATGGTTAGCTCTACCGCACGACATAGATCATGGAGAAGTGAAACATTTCCTAAAAAGGCCTCATAGCCTCCCATTCATAGTTTTGGCACGCTTCACAACCATGAATACAACTCTAATAGATGCGGTGTTTTGGATTTCCGAGGACTATTAAAAACCTTGTTCTCTGATACCAAGCTTGTCATGACCCAATCTTGGGGCCTAGACGCGACATAATGAATGGGGGAACCAGAAGGGATTTCAAACCAGCCTCTGAGCATATCAATCACACTTTCTTGGTCATGGAAGCAAAATAAACAACAACAAGAGGACAAAAGGGAAACTGGGCCAAGGGAAGTCTTTGATCATCATTAAAGCATAAAAGAGTCAAGCTCATAGCATAACTACATCATAATATCCAACAACACCTCTAACTTGGAATGGAGCGGGGGCTGACATTTTAATGTTCATGCTCTAATAAGAAAGTGGTCATTGTTAGCAATTAACCTAACCGAAGGTTAGGGTCGAACCCACAGGGAAAACGGGCTTTACTATAAGATTTCACTACTAACTATTACAAGCATCAATAACTAAAATATCTAAATGGGGAGGGGTGTTGTGATTCTAACACAATACTAAATTACGATTATACTATTATAAAGGAAAACACTCAATTTGAGGGACAACTTGGGAATTGTGTTTCCCGTGGTTTGTTGACTCGATTACCCTAGGTAACATAACTATAATTGAAGAGTTACATACAAGATAGTAACTTAGGTTCTTCCAGCCCTCTTGTGAAGGTGAAGGTTGATTTCACCATGGCACTTGCTCGGCAACCATGGCATGCCAACTAACATTACCAATTGTCCTAGTCAAATCCTCTTGGTCAGGTTTGGTTGATTAGACGAGAAGACATCAATTGAATTTTGTCATCTACTTCCCTTTTCCTTATTCGTCACTACCTTGGTCAGGCTCGTGATAGTAGGCAGGGTTTGGTGTTGGCCACCACCAAACAACAATCACAATGAAGGGAAATAGATAATACATGCAAAACCCCTATCACAGAAATGCAATAAACCTAGGTCATCTCAAATCAACTACCCATGGTTCCCACAACTCCAAGTTGTGGGTGCTTAGCTACTCATGGCTAAGGAAAAACTAACAAAAATTCACATATAAGACATAAATGAGAGTTTTACCAACAACAATGAAGAATGTAGGCACCATAAGTTGCAAACCCAAAAGCTTGATTGATCATCAGTGAGTACAAAGCAAGATTTACAATCCCTAAAATGGGTTTTCCAAGAGAAAACAATAAACCAATCTAAGAAGCTATGAAATGTATCAAAAGATGATTGTAAAATGTGTCCTACTCAAACTCCCTTCTAAAACCCTAACTTATACTATATATAGTATTTACCAAATAACCCTAGAATTTACACAAAAAACATAGTTGGTAGATGATAAATCTCGCAGGTACAACTCATAGGATGACCTACGAGTTGTAGTCGGGGTCTCGTATCAGGTTCTTGGCATCTTGGACTAAACTAGTACAACCCATAGATACAAGTCGTTGCTTGTGTTACGACTTGTATGTTCTTCTCGTAGTCGTGGACTTCAGTTTTTGGTCCAAAATTTTGCCTCTCTGGTTCTTGTAACGATTCCTCTGATATGAGTGGTGGTGGGATGTACGACTCGTAGGATGTCCTCGTAGGGGCGACCTCCACTTAGCAGAGTTCTGAATTTTTGTTCTCTGATTCTTGCGATGACACACTTACGACTCATAGCTTGGGCTACGACTCTTAGGTGTGCTCGTATGTCCTACGCTTCAGCAAAACCTATAACTTTTCTTCAAAATCATGCCAACCTAATTTTTCTACAAGAACAACACAAAAACACATAAAAACCATAAAAACTCGCATTAAGAACTCACAAAATCCCTTGTATTAGGCATCAAATGTGTTGTATTTTGATAGTACATCAACACCCTCAACTAAAAATTATTGCTTTTCCTCAAGCGATGAATCAATCTATGCAGACAAAGAAAAGTACCTAGCAGTTATACTAATGGCATATACAACAACTCCTTTGATCCAGGTACCCAACTGCCATTTTTAAAATAGGATTACAAAGTTATTAAGCAGAACAAGAACATAATGAGATACCTGGCAATCTAACTATGAAAAGCTAAGGAGCATCAACTATACACAATGTATAGTCATATGCTACTCAAGTGGTGCAAATTCCCTCACTGGAAAGAAGTCCCTCATACTCACTCAAAAGCATTTACAATTCAGGGACTGAGGAAATGTTCTCATTCTCACAATTAAAATTCATGCATACTGACTTACACCACAGGCTTGCTCTGTACTCATCCTCTGGCTTGGTGATAAAGTGGTGTTAGATAACTTTAGGACTTATAGGCTTGTAACATAGGTTCAGAGGCTTATTTTGGGCAAGTAGTGACTAAAAGCTATCTTTGAACCATGTTTACCAACACTTTTTGCTTTAGTGATCCAACCAATTTTTTAAAATCAATCCACCCTTATTCTCCTATTTTTAACTTTTCTAGAGTTCTTTCTTTCTCTTTTTCAACTGTACCTCGATTTCAAACTCATTTTTGCTACCCTTATTTTTCAAGTCAATGCACTTTTCTTTTCTTTTTTTTCATTCTGTTCATGCTTTTTCATTCTCTTCTTGATTTCCCAACTAACCACCTTATTATTAGTTTATCGCAATAAGGCCC
The DNA here is from genome assembly GCA_026153255.1 of Solanum medicagineum. Lineage (NCBI taxonomy): Eukaryota > Viridiplantae > Streptophyta > Magnoliopsida > Solanales > Solanaceae > Solanum > Solanum medicagineum. The sequence continues at coordinate 21,994 of JAPFFP010051820.1, forward strand.
CCCCTCAACTTAGGCTTTTAGCCTAAGGTGAAGTACACAATATCTATTCCTCACACCAGGGCAACAACTTGTAGCTACCCTCAAATTAGGCTGTTAGCCTCAATTAAGGTTCACATGTCTAAGGATAGAACAGGGCCAATATTAAGGTATTTCATCAAATAAAGTTAAGCAAGCAAGGTACCAAGAAAGAATGAGTACATGAAAAGCTCAAAAATTTGGAAAAATTCGCTCATCTAGTAGGTCATTTAGGCTAAAAGTGGGTTCACTCGAGGAACAAAGGGCTAAGATCCTTTCCATCTCCACCACATCACCAAACCAATCTTATAGTACCAAGGCAAGTTCTGGGTCCATACAAGATGCATGACCACAGTAAAATAAGCTAAAAACACACATGACAATTACATCCACAATCAAGTATAGACTCACAGGACATGCTTTCAGTCTCAACTTACCTTCATAATATCAGAGCAAACATTGCCAGATACTCAAAGATGTATGAACGCATCAACAACCACAACCTCAAAATTTTTGAGGGTACCCAATTTTTTTCTTCAAAACTTTCAAAACACATCTAAAAATTATGTATATGCAAATAGATAACACTACTATAAATTTATCTATTATCTACACTACCTAAACATGCTGGTTCAATAGAAAAGTAAACATCCACAAGGAATAAGAATCACGGCAAGAAAATCTTGGGATCAAGAATAGGGGAATTTATAGACTCGAGGCTACGCATACTTCACCTTAATCCATAACTTCCTTCACCCTACAAAAATAGGATACTTTGTCTTCAAAATAAAACCATATAAAATAGGGAAATATGCAAACATAACATAGATATGTATACATCAAAAACCATCATTTAAAAACTAATATCCAAAACTAAAGTAACAAAGATATTATCCAAAACAAACATCCAAAATCAACATAAAGACAAAAATTGTCTAACAGCAGGACAAAATATCCATAAAGAAAATGTAGGAACTGGGGTAAAAAGGGTCAAACATCTTGGTGCCTCAAGCACCGGTCTCTGGCTGGCCAGCAAGGTCTTTTGTCATATCTTCCTTATTACAAATTCAGTCCCAAGTTACATCTGAGCTACTCTCTCCACGTGGGGTGTACTGCTCCTAATCTCTCTAAATAGTCGCCATCATTAGCGACTCCTATACCATCTCCTCTGCTATGAGCTCTTCTTCCGGTCTTGGCCTTTTCTAGGTTTGCTCTGGGTCATCCCGCTCAAGGGGCCTTTTCCCCAGGTCAAACAGGCGGTGAGCTAGCCAATAAAATAACTTCATCACCCACTGATTCCACCTCAGAGACTGCAGTTGTTACTTCCATCATCTGCAATAATTCAGCCTTAAACATGGCCAACTCCTCAGTACTATAACACTCTTGTCAACAGGCCTAGCTTCCTCAAGTCTCTGCTATAGTCTTGCCTCTAAAGCATTGATTCGGGCATCCACCATCCTAACCCTCTCATCTATCAATGCAAGGGTGGATGCCTTTATCCTTTCTTCTGAGTTTTCTACAGTCTGGTCAACCAAGGTGTTAGCCATGCAGATATAACCTGAAGTCTGGACTCCGTTGTAGCCACCCTATATAATAATGCCTGAAAAACAATATTAGAAATAAGAGAATCAACATGGAATGCAACCTCTACTGGTTATAGAATACTGGAGGATGGTGTGGACTCGATCTCCACAACTGGCATGGGTTCTGTAGCAGCTGCAGTCGATCCCTAGGTCTGGGGTTCTACTGCAAATGTTTCTGGGATAGAAGGAGGAATAGCTCTCTGTAGGGCTACATGGTTCTCATCTGCCTTGATTAGGCTGGGATCCATCATATACACCGCCTCTATATAAGAGTCCAACTGGAGAGAGATCGACACCCTGCCACCTTGCATAACTTGTGTATCAGAATGGGAAATGGCAAGGCCTGTTGAGTGCGTATTGTTAACTCATGCATCTACTCTGCCATAACCCAAGCCAAGTCAATTTCGTACCCCATGTTGGGGTGCAACAATGTTGTTTATGAAGAAGAAAGATAGTTCTCTTAGAATGTGCATTGACTACTGTCTACTTAATAGAGTCATTATCAAGAATAAGTACCCTTTATCAAGGACTGATGATCTTTTTGACCAATTCCAAGTGGCTACTCACTTCTATAAGATTTATCTTCGGTCTGGGTATCATGAAGTGAAGGTGAGGGAGTGTGACATTCCCAAGATTACCTTTCAGACTAGGCATGGGCACTATGAATTCATGGTTATGTTTTTTGGGTTGACCAATGCACCGGCTATCTTCATGGACATATGAATAGGGTCTACAAACCCTACCTTGATTTGTTTGTGGTGGTATTTATTGATGATATCATGATTTATTCCCATAGTGAGAAGGAGCATGTGGATTACTTGAGGGTGGTGTTACAAAACTTGAGGGAGGAGAAGTTGTATGTCAAATATGAGAAATGTGAGTTTTTGTTGAAATAAGTTGCCTTTCTAGGTCATGTGGTGTTGGGGGATGGCATTAAGGGGTTTATAAAAAGATGAAAGTAATTAGGAATTGTCCTAGACCTTTGACTCCATCAGAATTAGAAGTTTGTTGAGCTTAGGTGTTACTACCGAAATTCTATGAATGGGTTCTCCTCTATTGCTTCTCCTATGACTAAGTTGACTCAAAAGAAGGCTAAATTTATGTGGATCAATGAGTGTGAAAAGAGTTTTCAAACTTTGAAAGATAAGCTTGTCTTTGCTCCTATCTTGTGTCTACCGGAAGGGATGGAAGGGGCTGTTGTGTATTGTGTTGACTCACAAATTGTTTAGGGTTGTGTTTTGATGCAAAACGTTAAAGTATAGCCTATGCCTCTAGGCAACTTAAGGTGCATGAAAAGAATTATCCCACCCATGATCTTGTGTTGGCCATCATGGAGAAGGTATGGTTGATAAGAGAAAGATTGAAAACAACCCAAAGTTGTCAAAAGTCCTATGCCAACGTGAGGAGAAGGGATGTTGAATTTAAGGTAAGTGATTGGGTCTATTTTAATGTCTCACCCATGAAGGGTGTGCTTCATTATGGTAAGAAGTGTACATTGAGTGAAAGATTTTATGGTCCTTATAGAGTGTTGAGGAGGATTGATAAGGTGTCCTATGAGTTGGAGTTTCCCAATGATATGCATATCGTTCATCCAGACTTTCATATGTCTATATTGAGGAGATGTATGGGTAACCCAACTGCCATTATGCCTCTTGACGTTGTGGTTATGAAGAGATTTTGATACAAATATTGGATAGACAAGTGAAGAGGTTCAAGAACAAGGATGTTGCTTCTGTCAAGGTCCTTTGGAAAAACCAACAAGTTGAGAGTACTACATCGGAAGCCGAGGCGGACATGCAAAAGCGATATCCCTATCTCTTCCATTCTACTCAAGCCTAAGAATTCAAGTCCCCTATGTGATTTCAAGTCTTATATGTTAGCCCTTATGTCATTTGCATGCATTCATATTTATGTTGACAAGTTCATAGTGATTTTGACACTTATGTTGAGATTTTGAAATGATGTTAAATCACATTGTTGCATTCTTGTTGGGCCTGATCTCTTCACGATTATCCTTATTATGTATGTTTCTTTGACATTTGGGAAAGAATGTTCCCAAGGGGGAAATATTGAAATGCCCCTAAAAGTGCCCGAAAGTATGCCTCGGAAATGCTCATATTCGTAATTTCCATATATCTCAAAATCTATGCATGATATCGAAAATCTGACTTCATACTCTTGTTCAGGAGTGAAAAATTAAGTGGTAAATAGGTATTACAAGATATTTAGAAGACCCATAGCGAAAAATGAATTTCACAAAAATTTCATTTCCAAAGAGGATGTGAGTTTGCTCCGCGATGTGGAGCCGTTGCGGAGATGTGTATTTTGCTGCCAGGTTTTCTGTCTCAGTCCAAACTTTGGGGTCTTGGGCCTAAACCTTCCCATCTATAAAAACCCCTATACTTAGTCATTTTTCAACTCCATATCATTCAAGACATCCCTAAAAACCCTCTCAAACATTTAGCCAGATATTTCACTCAAATTCAAGTGTCCCAAAGTCAATCCAGATCTCAAGAAATTCCTTCAAGTTTCAAGTTCTCATTCAAATTTTCTTCAAGGAAATCCCCAAATTTGAGGTCGTTGGGTTTAAACCATTGGGGGTCCTTTCACCCATGGTGCCCAACCTTCCTTTTTATACATATTAAATGTTTTCAAGTTGATTTGCTTAAGGGTATTCTTACTATGAAATTGATTATAAACTATGTTGGGTTTTACATGAAATGTAGATTGTTTAAGCATGTTTTGAGCTATGAATCTATCTTCTATGATGTAATTTGATGAAGGGTTGTAATGTATTTTGCATGAGGGTGTTACCAAGTGTTGGTGAGTTGATTTACATTAAGTTTTCTCACATGATTTTACTCTTGAATTGCATTATCTTGAACTAGCATTACACACCGGCCAAGTGTTTGATAAAATGTCCGATTTAGGGTTCTTGAGTTATTGATGATCTATTGCATGACCTATTATTTGAATAACTTTATGAAGATGAAAGGAAGGTATATATGTGTTGGTTTCATGAAAATTATATATAGTGTTGGAAGTGACCACACCTTGTTGAAGGGGTTCTATGCCTCAATCACCATGGATGGTAGGGACTGACAACCATCATTCAAATTGAGGGGTTGCTACCTCAATCACCATGGATAGTAGGGTGTGAAATCCATTAACAAATTGAGGGGTTGGTACCTCAATCACCATGGATTATAGGGTGAGACAACCATCAACCAATTGAGGGGTTGATACCTCAATCACCATGGATGGTAGGGTGTGACAACAATCAACCAATTGAGGGGATGATACATCTATCACCTCTCAAGGGGGTGGTAGGCCTTGGATTCTATAATAATGGTCTCTTAATACACATGTAATATGTGCTATTTAAGCATATTTACTTCAAACATCATTCATGCATGCCATATTGCTATATGCTCGTCTATTGCCTAATTAGTAGATTTTGTAACGAATCAAATAAAGAGGAATTTTTTATTATGTTACCTATCTCTTGATACATTGCATCCTACATACTTAGTACAATCAAACCTACTAACGCATACTCTATGCCTACATGATGTTACCATGTAGGAACCAGAACTCTGCTTGATCATCCTCCTCCTCCACGTGACTAGTACTACCCCTTGAAGCAAGCTTATTCAGCACTCAACTCCGAGGACAATAGCTATTGAGTCGATGTTATGTAAAGACTCTTTTCTTTGTTTAGATACTTGTGACTATGAGGGTGAACCCAGAAAGTTGTCTTGGCCCCCGCCCAATCTATGTTAGAGGTGTTGTTGGACAAGTTATGTATTTATTCTTTGAGCTTTGACTCCTTTGATGATTTCTTATTTGAAAGACTTCCCTTAGTACCTTTATCCTTTTTTCTATTCTTTTATTATTTTACCAAGGATGTGCAAATGATATGCTAAGAGGCTAATTTGGGGTCCCTTTTGGTCCCCATTGACAGTGCCACGGCTAGGCCCTAGGCTTGGGTCATGACATTTCTATCTAAGGTTATATCCTTGGTGAGATGAAGTTTTTCCATATCTTGTCTGATCACATCCCCCTGTAATTTTTCGATCTACCTTTACCCCTCCGAGTAAGACCTAACTCCAACCTTTCGCACCTCCTAGCAAGAGCATCAATATTTCTTCTATGCACATGTCAAAACCAATGCAGTCTTGCTTCTCTCATCTTATTGGCCAAAGAGATCTATTCATTGAGAAGAAAAAAAAATGTGAACGAGGATTAAATTGATGAGAAAATCGCCACCTCCAAATTCTCCTGAACAGTCTCATTCCTAACCTTATCGCTCCTTGTATTTCCACACATCCATTTCAAAATCCTCATCTCCACGACCTGTATCTTTTGAACATGTGATTCTTGATTGGCACGAACTCCACCCCATACATCAAGGAAAGTCTAACCACTTTCTGTAAAACTTACCATTAAGTTTAAGTGATATCTTCTTATCACACAGAACTCCGGAGGCAGGCCTTCATTGCGTCCATGTTGCCTCACTACAGTGTTTGACTTCATCAACAATATCACCGCTACTCTAGATAATGGACACAACATATTTACAGCTTTCTCTCTTGGGAATGGATTGAGTGTCAAAGCTTACATTAGAGTATGCTTCCTCCCCTACAACATTGAATTTGCACTCTTAAGTATTCATTTTTTATCCTGCTTAGTTTAAAACCATTAGATTCTGAAGCCTGTCTCCAGACCTTCAATTTGCCACTAACTTTAGCTTGAGTGTTACCAATTAGTCTATGTCGTCTGCAAATAACATGCACCATGGAACCTTCTCCTGAATAGATCAGGTCAACTTATCCATTACTGAGGAAAAAAAGCTCAACATAGATCCTTGATGAAGCCCCATCTCAATAGGAAAATACTCTAAGTCTCCTCCCATCGCTCTTACTCTAGTTTTGGCTCTGTCTTACATGTCCTTTATCGCCCTAATATACACCATTAGAATACCCTTCATCTCTAGACATCTGCATAGGACATTCCTTGGGACTTTGTCATATGCATTCTCAAGATCAATTAACACCATATGAAGGTCCTTCTTTCTTTCCCTATATTTCTCCACTAATCTTTGCACAAGATGAATCGCATCAGTAGTCGATAATCCCAGCATGAATCTGAACTAATTTTGTGAAATAAACACTTCTTTTCTCACTTTCATCTCAACCACTCTCTCCCAGATCTTCATAGTGTGGCTTAACAACTTGATACCCCTATAGATGTCATAGTTTTGAACACTGTACAATGGAAGCATTGTACTCCTCCTCCATTCATTGAGCATCTTAGCCATCTTCATAATGGCATTAAACAGCGGAGTAAATCATTCTATGCCTTCCTTGACCATGCCTTTCCAAAATTCCATCAGAATCTCATCGGGACCGATTGCCCTCCCTCTCTTCATTCTATTGATATCACATTTAACTTCTTCAATTTTGAAATGCCTGCAATAACCAAAGTCTCAATGACCATTAAACTCTGACAGCTCGCCTAGCTCAATATCTCTATCTCCTTTTTTATCTAGGAGCTTATGGAAGTATGCTTGCCACTTTAGCTTAATGGAGGTCTTATCCACCAACACCTCACCCTTCTCATCCTTAATACACTTCACTTGGTCTAGGTCGCGAGCTTTCTTCTCTTTCTCTTTAGCGAGCTTATACAATCTCTTGTCCCCACCTTCATCATTTATCTCCGTGCACAGGTGCTCAAATACTGCTATCTTAGCACACTTCACCGCTACCTTTGCTTTTATTTTTGCCTTCTTATAGATGTCCTTTAGCCTTCGCATTTCTTCCTCAGCCCTACACTCCAACCACTCCGTATAAGCAACCTTTTTTGCTATCACTTTGCTTTGAACTTTTACATTCCACCACCAGTAACCCTGACGTCCACCAAAAGTCCCTCTCGACACCCTTAATACATTAGTAGCTACTTATCAAATGCAACAAGTAGTAGTGTCCCACATACTATTCACATCGCCGCTACTCTCCAAGCTCCTATGCTACTCATGTCGTCTCCTACCTCTCGAGAAAGAGCAGGAGTAAGGCTTCCTCATCTAATCCTCGATTGGGCATAAATAACCTTCTTCTTCTTTTTTCTCTTAATTTCTAAGTCCATCAGTAGGAGCCTATGTTAAGTGGAGATATTTTACCTCAGAATAACCTTCCAATCCTTACAAAGGCTTATGTCGCCTTCTGGATGAGTAAATAGTCAATCTGAGTCTTAGCTACCATACTATGGAAGTTAATCAAGTGATTCTTCCTTTTGGGAAGCATGTGTTTGAGATAACTAATTCAAAAGCTTTGGAAAAATCCAAGAGAGACGTCCCTCCTCCATCCCTCTCCCGAAACCCAAGCCTTCATGGACATCTTCAAACCCACTAGAAGCTGCATTGATATGCCTGTTAAAATCTCCCCCAATGAAAATTTTTTTTATAATAGGTTTACCTCTCACAACCTAATCCAATTCTTCCCAAAGAAGCTTTTTGACTTCCTTCTCTAGGCCCACTTGGGGTGCATAGGCACTAACTACATTCACTACCTTACTACCGACCACAAGTTTAATAAACATTATCCTATCACTAGTTCTTCTAACCTCAACCACATGTTCCCTAAGGTCATCATATAATAGAATACCTACCCCATTTCTATCCCTAGAACCGCCTAAATACCAAAATTTAAACCCGTCTACCTCCCGGGCTTTGGTGCCTACCCATCCGGTCTCTTGAACACATGCTATGTTAATTTGTCTCCTCTTGAGACACTTTACTAGCTCTATGGACTTTGCTGTAAGTCATCCTACATTCCAGGACCCTACTATTATCTTAAGTAAGCTCATTCCCTTATATCT
>JAPFFP010051832.1:0-30462 GCA_026153255.1 Solanum medicagineum
CTCTTAGGGACCTTGTGGGATATTTCTCTTCAATTCCTTAACTGTTTTGGGACTAAAATGTAGTATTTTGAGCTTTAAAAGTTAAATTAGCCAACATATAGATGGGTTTGACCCGACCTGGCCCAAGACCCAATTTGTTGCTCGGGCAATCAAAGTAAAACTGCCATAACTTGTTATTCTGAAGTCGGATTGATGCACTATTTTGTGTTCTGAAAGCTAGACTCATAGACCTTCAATTTAATAAGTCATGGCTCTTCTAACTCATTATATTTTTGGAGATATGGTCTAAGATATATGACCCTAATTTAAGAAAGATTTCTTAATGAAGTTTACGATATCTTTGGCCAATCTTATCTTGCAACTTGTTTGACTCCGAAACTTAACATATGACCATTGTGCTATTAAAATATCCCTTAAAAATCCATAACTAGAAAATTATATACTCCTATTCTCATTTGAAAAGTGAAATTTAATTCAAACCTTTCAAAAAAAGACGAGGTGTCACTCGAACCATTTCTTTAACCCCGAATATGTGCTTAGGGGATTTATCTGACTTAAAACATTAAATACTTGTTATATTACCAATCATTTGCAGTCTTTATTATCCTTAGGTACTATACAAAATCATATACACCTTATACAATATCCCACACTATGTATATTATGAAAGAGGAGAAACACGTGACCTCATAGATTAGCCATAGTAAGAAGAATTGTTTGGTTACCAAATGGGATAAGTAAAGATTTTTCATGAGGTAGGATATCCATTGGGATTGAAACAAAGAAATGCAACAACAAAAATTGGAAGAATCAATTTAAGTGTGAAAACAACAAGTGTGTACTTGCTATGTCATACCTTTCAAAAAAAATCAGAACAATCCCTTGAAGTATGTGTAAAGTTAAAAGAGAGTGAGCAGTAAATATTTGATATACTTCATCCCGCATCAACTATAAGAAGATAAATACTTCAGGATATACGTGTCTGAAATGTTCTTGGATATAATAAGACACTAGATCAAGAAATGTCTTGTCTTTAGCAAGGTTTGGAGTATTTCTTTTACATGCTATCCTCGAAGAAGACACCATAAGAAATTTAAAACTCGGACAAATAATTATTCACATCAGAAACTAGGAATATGTTCCTTCATCCTCACACTTAAAACTTGGAGAGGAAGAATGCACCTCATTAAAGCAACTACCTTTCAGGTAAGAAGATGCATTATATGACTATCAAGATCAAAAAATTGATGTAGCACAGAAGCATTACCTTCTTTTCAGGTAATAAATTGCACTCTAAACTAATTGATCTATTTAAAGACGACGTATGACTCAGATTTATAGATTTTTTTTTCTTGAAGGATCATGAACTGCCATTATACCTAAGTGATTGATTCGCAATGCTAGAATTATTAGTTAAAATATTTGTTTCCTTTGGCTTATAAGTTTCATCACTGGGGATGTACTTCCAAGAGCATTAGATGCTGGACACGGAAACTTAAAACCAGATGTCAATCCATCTCCAGATCCTTCAATAACATCTGACGAGAAAAGCCAACCTAGGTCATCTAAACTTCCAGGACCAAATCCAAATGTCCAATCACAATTCCTGAATGTACTGCAATTGTTAGTGTCCTTAAATAGATTATTTACTTTAACTATATTCACTACAAAAGGTAACATAGATGTTATGAGTAGAACTCTTAGATCAAATTTGTTACACATTGCCCCTTAAAAAGATTAAATGAGGACGATTAAAGTCCACTGGACAGAAACAAAGAAAAGCCAATACCTGAATGTCCTGTCAACATCCTCATGGCAAGGTTTCTTACGACTATTCATTAGTGCATCCACTACTTGCATGTGGCACTATATGATCATCACTGTGGCAGAACTCATCCCAAGATATATCAGCAACTTGCAACACCAGTTACATAATTTTAGCTGTAATAACTGCATATGATACTTCCATAAAATAAGCAACTCAACATTAGAACTTTAATAATTGTAATATGAGAAAATGTTAAAGTACAGATAAATGTCAAATGCTCTTTTTCTCTTACAAGGATATATGTAGAAATCACCAAAGGAACTAGCTAACATTCCCAAATTGATCGAAAATTGAAGTCACAAATGAAGCAAAAATAGCTTATTGAGATAACAGAAACTTTAATATAATGGTGTTGACTAAGCCGACTTATCACACCACAAATATTCCACCAAGTATGTGCACTCTACTTGATGATGCAGGAACTGATAGAACTAAAGTATACCTATCTATCTATATTACTTTATAAGCATGAACTCCTGAATCTAAAAGTTAAAATTACTAAAATGACCTCCTAATTAACTTAATATCATATTTAGTAAAAAGTAACTAATGCATAAACTAATCGCTTCATAGCCACCAATTCATATTGTTTAAAACACAATGTGTCTAATATCCTCCAAACTAAATGCCGAAACCGAAACAATGCAATTCCTCAAATAATTGTTGTTATATTGAATATATGTTGGTATCACTTCTGCTTGAGTTATTAGGAGTTATTGTAATGTCACGACCCAAGCCTAGGGCCTAGACGTAACACGATGAATGGAAACACGAAGGGACCCCAAACAAGCCTCTTAGCATATCATTTACACATCCTTGATCGCGGAAACAACTAAACAACAACAAGAGAGCATAAAGAGGGAAAATAGGACTAAGAGAAGCCTTTGATAGCATAAAACATAGGATACTCAAGAGTCAAGATCATAACTTAATTACATCACTTGTCCAACAACAGCTCTAGCATAGATTGGGCAGGGGCCAAGACACTTTCCTAGTTCACCCTCATTATACCAAAGTTCAACATAAAGAAATGACATGAGCAAGAGTACATAGCTAGTATCCCTAAACTTGAGGACTCACCAAAGCTTATCTTCAAGATGTCAAATCTAGCCACGTGGAGGATGACTGTGAGAAACTCCGGTTCCTACATGGTAACATCATGTAGGCATAGAGTATGGGTTAGTACATTTGAATGTACTACGTATGTAGGATGCAATGCAAGAACAGATAGGCAACGTAGTCAAAATTCATAATCATAAGTAAGGGATAGTATATTAACAACATGGCATGCATGATCAATGTTTGAAGTAAAACATGCTTGTATGAACATAATACATGTGTAGGAAGAGACCGTATCCATATAGCCCAAGCAAGCTTTGCTTGAACTCCAAGGGTTACCACCCCCTTAGAAGGTGATTGAGGTACATACCCCTGAACAAGGTAGTACGGGCTTGCCACCCCCGAAAAGGCGATTGAGGTACATACCACTCAACGAAGTAGTATGCGCTTACAATCCCCCAACAAGGCGATTGAGGTATTTACCCCTCGACAAGGTAGTACGGGCATAACACCCCCCGACAAGGTGATTGAGGTTTAACACCCCCTCAACAAAGTGATTGGGCTTAACACCCCCCCCCCCCGACAAGGTGATTGGGCTTAACACCCCTCTACAAGGTGATTAGGCTTAACATCCCCCAACAAGGTGTGGTCAACTTGCAACACCATAGATACTTTTCATGAATTTATCACTTACATGAATTCCCTTCATCATCATAAAGGCACTTGAATCATAGGTCATGCAATAGATCATCAATAACTCAAGAATACTTAATCGGATATTTTATCAAATACTTGGCGGATGTGTAATGCTAGTTCAAAACCATGCAATTCAAGAGTGAAATCATGTGAGAAAGTTCAATGTAAATCAACCCAACAACACTTGATAATACCCCTATGCAAAATATATTTCATCAAATCTCATAATAGATCATAAATTCATAGCTTAAAAAACATGCTTAAACAGTCAACATTTCATAAAATCCCACATAGTTTATAATCAAATTCATAATAGAAGATACATAGATAATTCAACTTGAAAACATGTTTTTTACATAAAGAGGAAAGTTGGGCGCCATGGGTGAAAGGACCCAATGGTTAAAACCGACATACTTGAAGCTTGAAATGAAATTTTTGAGATCCAAAATAAGTTTGGGGAACTTGAATTTGGATGAAATATTTGGCCGAGTGTTAGAGAGAGTTTTGAGATTGTCTTGAGTGATGTGGGGTTGAAAATAACTAAGTATAGGTGTTTTCATATATAGGCGGGCATGGGCCCAAGACCTCAAAGCCTTAGGCTAAAACAGTGAAATTCGCAACAAGAATACATTTCTCCGCGCCCCTGCTGCGTCGTACCTTGGGCGGGGATCGACACTAGATAAGCAAAATTTTGAAAAATGAAATTTTGTTACGATTGCTCTAAAATCGCAGTTATAACTATTTCCCACTTAATTTTGCCCCTGATCACGAATATGCAGTTGTATTTTTGATATTACACACAAATTTTGAGATATATAGAAATTATGATTATGGAAGTTTTCGAGGCACATTTTTGGGCACTTTTTGGGGAGTTTCAATATCTCGCCATGGGGAACATTCATCCCCGAATGTCAAAGAAACATACATAAGAGAAGTAATCAAGGTGATTTCATCCCAACATATGAATGCAACAATTCATTTCAACATCATTTTCAAAAATCTCATTATGAGTGTCAAAAATAACCATAAACTTGCCAACATAAACACGAATGCATGCAAATGACATAAGGGATGAAACTTAAGACATGAAATCATATAGGGGACTTAAATTAGTACCTTAGGCTTGAATAGAGTGGAAGAGATATGGGTATCGCTTTTGCATGTCCGCCTCGGCTTCCCATGTGGCACTTTCAACTTGTTGGTTCCTCTGAAGGACCTTAACGGAAGCGACATCCTTCTTCGTCAACCTCTTCACTTGTCTATATAAAATTTCTAGGGACATCTTCATAAGTCAAATTGTCTTCAACAACACCTACAACACCTAAAGGCACAATAACACTTGGGTGATCAACACACTTCCTCAACATAGACACATGGAAACCATATGAACCATATTCATATCATTGGGCAACTCCAACTCATAGGAGACCTTATCAATCCTCCTCAACACTCTATAAGGACCCACATAACTTGGACTCAATTTCCTTCGTTTATCAAAACGAACATCACCTTCATGCGTGAGACCTTCAAATAGACCTAATCACCAACCTTAAATTCAAAATCCCTTTTCCACACATCAGCATAGGACTTTTGTCTACTTTGGGTTGTTTTCAATCTTTCCCTTATCAACCTCACCTTCGCCATGGCCTCCATAATCAAATCCGGACCTAACAAAGCCATGTCCCCTACCTCAAACCATCCAACTGGGGACCTACAATGTCTACCATAAAGAGCCTCAAAAGGAATCATACCAATACTTGAATGATAGCTATTGTTGTAAGCAAACTCAATGAGTGGAATATGTTTATCCCAACTACCCTTAAGCTCTAAAACACAAGCTCTAAGCATATCCTCAAGAGTTTGGATAGTTCTTTCAGCTTGGCCATCCATTTGAGGGTGAAAAGTCGTACTAAGCTTTACCTTGGTAACAAGACCTCTTTGGAAGGACATCCAAAAGTAAGAAGTGAATTGAGCACCAAGATCCGAAATGATAGACAAAGGCACCCTATGCAATCTAACCAACTCATGAATGTACAATTTAGCATAATCTTCGACACCATAAGTAGTTTTGACCGGTAGAGAATGAGCCGACTTTGTCATTCTATCAACTACAACCCAAAAGAAACAAAATGCTCTCTAGTCATTGGCAACCCAACCACAAAATCAATGTTAATTTCCTCCTACTTCCAAGTAGAAATCTCTATATCTTGGGCTAGGCCACCCGGCCTTTGACGCTCGGCTTTCACTTGTTGGTAATTATGACAATCGGATATAAACTTAGCAATATCTCTCTTCATACCACCCCACCAAAACTCTTCTCTTAAATCTCTACACATTTTTATAGAACCGGGTTGAATAGAATAGGAAGAATTATGAGCCTCATCTAAAATCTTCTTTCTCAAGTCATCAACATCAGGCACACATAACCTACAATGGTACCTAAGGGAACTATCTCCCCCTTGGGAGAAAACCTTTACTTTACCATATCTCACCAAGGACTTCAACTCTAACAAGGCAAGGTTAAGATCTTCCTTTGCCTTCACCTCCTCAATCAATGAAGATTTAGAACCATCAACAACCAGTACAACACTATTATCTACCTCTTCCAACCTAACCCCCAATCTAGCCAACTGATGAACCTCTCTAGCCACCTCCTTGCCACCATCATCAACGTGAGCTAGGGTACCCATAGACACCCTACATAGAGCATCGGCCACAACATTAGCCTTATCATAATGATAATGCACACTTATATCATAATATTTAAGAAGCTCCAACCACCTCCTTTGTCTCTAATTGAGATATTTTTGGGTGAACACATATTGGAGACTCTTATAATCGATAAACATGTCAACATGGACCCCATGCAAGTAATGACACCAAATTTTCAAAGAAAATACCACGGCGGCCAATTCAAGATCATGGGTAGGATAATTCTTTTCATGCACCTTAAGTTGTCTAGAGGCATAAGCTATCACCTTACCATTTTGCATCTGTCACGACCCAAGCTTAAGGCCTAGACGTGCGACGGTGAGTGGGGAACCTAAAGGGATCCCAAACAAGCCTCTTAGCATATCATTACACATCCTTGGTCACAGAAGCAAGTAAATAACATCAAGAGAACATAACGTAAGGATAAAGGGGCTAAGGGAGTCTTTCATAGCTTAAAAACATACAAGAGTAGTCAAGAGAGTCAAAGCTCAAAGCATCATTACATAACTTCACCTCTAAGCTTAGATTCAAGCGGGGGCCAAGACAACCTTATGGGCTCACCCTTTAGTATCAAAGTGCAATATAAAAAGAACAAGATTAAAAGAGCAAAGCTAGTATCCCCGAACTTGAGGACTCACCAATAGCTTATATGCAAGAGAACCAACTAGCCACGTGGAGAAGGAATATGATTGAGTGAAGCTCCGGTTCTTGCACGGTAACATCATACAGGCTAGAGTATATGTTAGTGCATTTGAATGACTAAGTATGCCGGATGCAATGCAACAAGAGATAAGCAACATAATCGAAATGCTTAATTAGGCAATGAATGAGCATAATAGTAATATGGCATCATAAAGGATGCTTGAAGTAAAATATGCTTATATAGAACATAATACATATGTAGGAGGAGACCACCTTTATAGACCAACCAAACTAGTACTTGAAATCTAAGGTATGACCACCCCTTGGGAAGTGATTGAGAAATTTACCCCTCAATTGGTAGATGGGCATACCACCCCCCATCATAGTGGCCAAGGTACATACCCCTCAACATAGTAGATGAGCATGACCAACCCTCTATCAAAGTGATTGAGGAATACACCCCCCAATTGGTATATGAGCATAACCACCCCCCATCAAAGTGATTAAAGAATATACCCCCCTCCCCCAATTGGTAGATGAGCATGACCACCCCCCATCAAAGTGATTGAGGAATATACACCCCAATTGGTAGATACGCATACCACCCCCCATCATAGTGGTTGAGGCATAGCACCTCCTGAACTAGGTGTGGTCAACTTACAACTGAAACGACCCCAAAAAGTGCCCGAAATTGTGCCTCAGAAGTGCCCAAAATCTTAAATTCTATATATCTCAAAATTTGTGCATGATATCGAAAATCCAACTTCATATTCTTGTTCGGGGGGCAATATTGAGTGGGAAATGGGTCTAACCCCAATTTAGAGCAACCGTATCAAAATTCAAAAATTCATAATTTGCAAATTCCAGTGACGATCCGCGCCCTTGGCGCGATGCGGCTAGGGCACGGATCAGTTTTATTTTTGTCCTGTTATTTCTTGTTCGGTCCAAGACTTTTGGGTCTTGGGCCTAAGTCTTTTCATGCGTGAAAATACCTATACTTAGCCATATTTTACCTTCATATCATAAGACATTCCCCCAATACTTTCTCAAACACTTAGACAAATATTTCACCCCATATTTTAAGTCCTAAAACTCATCCGACTCTTAAGGATTTCACTCAGGCTTCAATTCTCCATTTCCAATCTTCATCAAGAATTCCCCAAAGACAAGGTATGTGGATTTTAACCATTGGGTCCTTTCACTCATGGTGACCAAGCTTCCTTTTTACCTAAAGTAAATGTTTCTTAAGTTAATTTTTCTTATAGGCCCTCTATTATGAATGTGTCTATGAACTATGTTGGGATTTTGTGAAAGAGTGACTATTTCAGTATGTTTTAAGCTATGAATCTTTAATTTATCTTGAAATTTGATGAAGGATTTTGATGTATATTGAATGATGGTGTTACCAAGTGTTGGTGGGTGTTTTTATATCGAATTTACTTGCATGATTTCACTCTTTAATTGCATGACTTTACACTAGCATTACTCACCCACTAAGTATTTGATAAAATGTATGATTTAGGGTTCTTGAGCCATTGATGATCTATTGCATGTCCTATAACTTATATGACTCTATGATGATGAAAAGATGGTATAACTGTGTTGATTTCATAAAAATTATCTATAGTATTGGAAGTTGATCAATTGCCTCGTTTGGGGGGAGAGGGGGGGTAGTAGGCCCGAACTACCACGTTGGGGCATATATACCTCAATTACCTCGCTCGAGAGGTAGTAGGTCTGTGCGACCATGTTGGGGGGTTTGTCCCCTAATTGCCTCGCTCGGGAGGTAGTAGGTCCGTGCAACCATGTTGGGGGGCTTGTACCCCAATTGGGTCGCTCGGGAGGTAGTAGGCCCGTGCAACCATGTTGAGGGGTTTGTACCTCAATCGCCTCGCCAAGGAGGTGGTAGGCCTTGGTTACTAATGATGGTCTCTTCCTACATATGAAAAAGGTTCTATATAAATATGTTTTACTACAAGCATTGATCATGCATGTCATATTGTTATATGCCCATTCATTGCCTAAATATGCATTTTGATTATGTTGTCTGTCTCTTGTTGCATTGCATCCAACATACTTAGTACATTCAAACATACTAACGCATACTCTATGCCTACATGATGTCACTATGTAGGAACCGGAGCCCCACTTGATCATCCTCCTCCTCCATGTGGCTAGTGTGATATCGCTCAAAGCAAGTGATGAGTCCTCAACTAGGGGATAATGTCTTTGATCATATGTTATGTAAAAAGACTCTCTTTCCTTTTTATTATATGCTTGACTATGAGGGTGAGCTCGGTTGCTTGTCTTGGTCGCCGCTAAGTTCTATGTTTAGAGGTGTTGTTGGAAAAGTTGTATAATGATGCTATGAATCTTGACTCTCTTGATTCTAGGATATTCTATGAAATGAAAGATGTCTCACAGCCCTGTTTATCCCTATTTACTATCTCTTATTGTCTTTTAATTGCTTCCACGACCAAGGATATGTAATGATATGTTAACATACTTGCTTGGGGTCCCTTTGGGTTCCCCATGCGTCGTGTCATGTCTAGGCCCTAGGCTTGGGTCGTGACAAACTTAGTATCAAAGCACTAGGTTGTTAATGGTCCTCAGCATCTAACACACCGCGTCGATTAGAGTCTTATTCATGGTTGTGTTTGTGCATCGCAATTATGTGTAGGAGGCTATGAGACATTTTAGGAAATATTTCCCTTCATTTTATTCTATATCGTGCTATAGAAGTTAAGGTAAGGTTTTTTCCCCCTAACGATTGTTCTTTGCTAGCTAGATCATGCCTAACATAAGAGGAAGAAGAGCCCCTACACCCGAGGAATAACCGACTCATAGTGAGCTCTAGGATGCTCTCACTTTACTAGCTCAAGTTGTGGCTAATCAAGCCAACCAAGGGACCCGAGTCCCTCATGCTCCTACTCCATCATCTCAGGTGAGGGACTTCATGAGGATGAACCCACCGGAGTTCAATGGGTCTAAAGTGGAAGAGGACCCTCAAGAATTTATTGATGAGGTATACAAAGTTTTTGCTATCATGGGTGTGAGATCAGAGGAAAAGGCAGAGTTGGCAGCTTACCGACTCAAGGGAGTGGCTCAAATATGGTACACTCAATGGAAAGATGAGAAGGGGAAAACAATATGGTTCTATGGGAGGAGTTTAACGCGGCTTTCCTCAACCAGTTCTTTCCTCTTGAGCTTAGGGAGACTAAAATGGTGGAGTTCATAAATTTGAAGCAAGGGTCTATGAGTGTGAGGGACTATGCCCTCAAGTTCAACCAACTCTATAAATATGCTCCAGAGTTTGTTGCCGACTCGAGGTCTAGAATGACTAAGTTCATGATGGGTGTATCCGATTTGGTGAGTGAAAAATGTCGTACCACAATGTTTATTAGTGACGTAGACTTGTCCAACCTTATGAGTTATGCCAAACATTTGGAGGGGGAGAAATTGAGGAAGAGAAGGGGTCATGAGGCCAAGAGGGACTTTTTGATGGTAAGTAAAAAAGTATCAAGGGTGGCCGATTTCATCAAGGCCAAAGGTCTTCTCATGCTCCTAATAAGAAGTTTACCAATGACTACCCAAGGGCCCAAGGTGATGGTGGTGTGGGGTCTAATGATATGTACACAGGATGTGGTAATGGTCATGGTAGCCCATGCTTGAGGGCTACTAATGCTTGTTGTAGTTGTGGGGAAGTTGGCCACAAGATAATGGATTGCCCTCGTAACCGGAACAAGGGCAGGGATGTTCGGCCACAAAGCTAGGGTACCAATGCGGTTCCTTTGTGAAGAGGAGGTCAACAAGGTGGTGCCCCAATGGATAATCAATTTTACGCTTTGCATAGGAGACAAGGTGTTGATGAGGTGCCCGATGTCGTTACTGGTATGTTAAAAGTTTTTTATTTTGATGTGTATACAGTGATAGACCGGGGTGCCACTCTTTCTTTTGTTACTCCTCTTATTTCCAAAAAGTTTCATGTTGAGACCATATTGTTGTGTGAGTCTTATGAGGTGTCTACTCCTATTGGTGCATCTATTATTTCTAGAAAGGTCTGTACAAATCGTCCCGTTTGCATCTTGCATAAGATATTGTCTTGTGATCTTGTTGAGTTGGATATGATTGATTTTGATGTCATTCTTGGGATGGATTGGTTGTATGCGTACTATGCCTCTATTGAGTGCAGAACCCATATGGTCAAGTTCCTATTCCCAAATGAAACCGTCCTTGAGTGGGAGAGTCATGATGTGGTGGTCAAGGGTAGGTTTATCTCTTGCATTAAAGCCCAAAAGTTAATCTCTAAGGGGTGTCTCTATCATCTTGTGAGGGTTAGGGATGTTGAGTACAAGCTCCTTTCTATAAAGTCGGTTCTGATGGTAAATGAGTTCTTTGATGTCTTTCCAAATGACCTTCCGGGTGTTCCTCTGGAAAGGGAAATAGATTTTTCCATAGACCTCCTTCCCGATACTCAACCCATTTCCATGCTCTTTTATCATATGGCCCCGACAGAGTTAAAGGAGTTGAAGGAGCAATTGAGGGACTTATTAGAGAAGGGTTTTATTAGGCCTAGCCAATCACCTTGGGGTGCACTGGTGTTTTTTGTGAAGAAAAAGGATGGGTATCTTAGAATGTGCATTGACTACGGGTAACTTAATAGGGTTACCATTAAGAATAAGTACCCTCTCCCAAGAATTGATGATTTGGTTGACCAACTTAAAGGGGCTAGTCACTACTCTAAGCTTGATCTTCGGTCCGGGTATCATCAAATGAAGCTAAGGGAATGTGACATTCCCAAGACGACGTTTTGGACTAGGTATAGGCATTATGAATTTGTGGTTATGTCTTTTGGCTTGACCAATGCACCAGCTATCTTCATGGATCTTATGAATAGGGTCTTTAAACCCTACCTTGATTTGTTCGTGGTAGTTTTCGTTGATGATATGTTGATCTATTCTCATAGTGAAAAGGAGCATGTGGCTCATTTGAGGGTAGTGCTACAAAGATTGAGGGAAGAGAAGTTGTATGCTAAATATGAGAAGTGTGAATTTTGGTTGAAAGAGGTTGCCTTTCTAGGTCATGTGGTGTCAGGGGACGGTATTAAGATGGACCCTAAAAAGACGGATGTGATTAGAAATTAGTCTAGACCATTGACCTCATCGGAAATTAGAAGCTTCTTGGGCTTAGCGGGTTACTATCGGAGGTTTGTCAATGGCTTCTCTTCTATTGCTTCCCTATGACCAAGTTGACTCAAAACAAGGCTAAGTTTGTCTGGATCGATGAGTGTGAAAAGAGTTTCCAAACCTTGAAGGATAAGCTTGTGTTCGCTCCTATCTTTTCTCTACCGGAATGATTGGAAGGGTTTGTTGTGCATTGTGTTGCCTCCTGGATTGGTTTAGGTTGTGTTTTGATGCAAAATGGTAAGGTGATACCCTATGCTTCTAGGCAACTCACATTGCATGAAAAGAATTATCCTACTCATGATCTTCAATTGGCCGCCGTGGTATTTGTTTTGAAAATTTAGCATCATTATTTGAATGGGCTACATGTTGATGTGTTCACCAATCATAAGAGTCTCCAATATGTGTTCACTCAATAAGATCTCAACTTGAGACAAAGAAGGTGGTTAGAGCTTCTTAAGGATTATGATATGAGTGTGCATTGTCATCCTGGTAAGGCAAATTGTGGCGGATGCTTTGAGTAGGGTGTCCATGGGTAGCTTAGCTCATGCTAAAGATAAGTAAAAAAGATGGATAGAGAGGTTCATCGGTTGGTTAGATTAGTGGTTAGGTTGGAAGAGGTTGATAATGGTGGTATTGTGGTTGTTGATGGTTAAAAAGCTTCCTTGGTCGATTAGGTAAAAGCAAAGCAAGATTTTGATCCCTCCTTATTAGAATTGAAGGCCTTGGTGAGAGAAGGCAAGGTGGCGGTTTTCTACCAAGGGGGAGATGGTGCCCTTAGGTACCAAGGTAGGTTGTGTGTGCCTTGTGTTGATGACTTGAGAGAGAAGATTCTTGATGAGGCTCATAATTCTTCCTATTCTATTCACTCCAGTTCTACCAAGATGTATAGAGATTTGAGGGATGTGTTTTGGTGGGAAGGTATGAAGAAAGACATTGCCAAATTTGTATCCGGTTATCATAATTGCCAACGGGTCAAAATCGAACATCAAAGGTCGAGTGGCCTAAACCAAGACATAGAGATTCCTACTTGGAAGTAGGAGGAAATTAACATGGATTTTGTAGTTGGGTTACCTAAGACTAGAGAGGATTTTGACTCTATTTGGGTTGTGGTTTATAGAATGGCAAAGTCGGCTCATTTCCTATCGGTTAAGACTACTTATGGGGCCGAAGACTATGCTAAATTGTAGATTCATGAGTTGGTGAGATTGCATTGGGTGCCTTTGTCTATCATATTGAATCATGGTTCTCAATTCACTTCACACTTCTTGGAGGTCCTTCCAAAGGCATCTTAGGACCTAGGTAAAGCTTAGTACGACATTTCACCCTCAAACGGATGTCCAAGCCGAAAAAACTATCCAAACTCTTGAGGATATGCTTAGGGATTGTATTTTGGAGTTCAAGGGTAGTTGGGATGATCATCTTCCATTGATTGAGTTTGCTTATAACAATAACGATCATTCAAGCATTGGTATGTCTCCTTTTGAGTCCCTCTATGGTAGGCATTATAGATCACTAGTTACGTGGTTTAAAGTAGGAGAAATGGCTTTGTTGGGTCCCAATCTGGTTATGGAGGCTATGGAGAAGGTAAGGTTGATTAGAGAATGTTTGGAAATAGCACAAAGTCGTCAAAAGTCCTATACCGATGTGAGGAGAAGAGAGCTTGGATTAAAAGTTAGTGACTGGGTCTACTTGATGGTGTCACCCCTGAAGGGTTTGGTTCGTTTTAGTAAGAAGGGTAAATTAAGTCCAAGATTTGTGGGTCCTTATAGGGTGTTGAGGAGGATTAGTAAGGTAGCGTACGAGTTGGAGTTGCCTAGTGAAATGGAATCGGTTCATCCAGTGTTTCATGTATCCAAGTTGAGAAAATGTGTGGGTGATCCGAATGCTATTATCCCATTGGATGTTGTGGGTGTTGTTGAAGACAACTTGACTTATAAGGAGGTTCTAGTAGAGATCTTGGATAGACAAGTGAAGAGGTTAAGGAACAAGGATGTGGCTTCCGTTAAGGTCCTTTGGAGGAATCAACAAGTCAAAAGTGCTACATGGAAGGCTGAAGCAGACATACAAAAATGATACCCTTATCTCTTCCATTCCACTCAAGCCAAAGGTACTAATTCTAAGTGTTCTATGTGATTCCATGTTTCATGTACCAGCCCTATATATCATATGCATGCAAAGTTCAGGGTGATTTTAAGACTTATGTTGAGATTTTTGAAAATGATGTTTAAGTGTGTTGTTGCATTCTTGTTGGGGCTGATTTCTTCATAATTACTCTTCTTATGTACACTTCTTTGACATTCAAGGATGAATGTTCCCAAGGGAGAGATATTGAAACGACCCCAAAAAGTGCCCGAAAATGTGTCTAGGAAGTGTCCGGAATCGTAATTTTCATGTATCTCAAAATTCGTGCATGATATCGACAATCCAACTTCATTCTTGATCAGCGAAAATATTGAGAGGAAAATTAGTCTAACTCCGATTTCAGAGAAACCATATCAAAATTAGAAAATCCATAATTTGCAAATTCTAGTGACGATCTGCGCCCTTGACACGACGCGGCCAGGGCGCGAATCAGTGTTATTTTTGGCCTGTTATTTCTTGTTAGGTCCAAGGCTTTTGGGTCTTGGGCCTAAATCTTCCCATGTGAAAGTACCTATACTTATCCACATTTTACCTTGATATCATACAAGACATTCCCCAATACTCTCCCAAACACTTAGACAAATATTTCACCCCAAATTACAAGTCCCAAAACTCATTGGCTCTTGAGGATTTCACTCAAGCTTCAAGTCTCCATTTCCAATCTTCATCAAGAATTCTCCAAAGTCAAGGGATGTGGATTTCAATCATTAAATCCTTTCACCCGTGGTGCCCAAGCATCCTTTTTACCTAAAATAAATGTTTCTAAATTGATTTTTCTTATGGGCCTTCTATTATGATTGTGACTATGAACTATGTTGGGGATTTGTGAAAGTGTGATTATTTTAGTATGTTTTGAGCTACGAATCTTTGATTTATCTAGAGATTTGATGAAGGGTTTTGATATTTAATGAATGATGGTGTTACCAAGTATTGGTGGTTGGTTTTATATTGAATTTACTTGCATGATTTCACTCTTTAATTGCATCATTTTACACTAGCATTATACACCCACCAAGTGTTTGATAAAATGTCTGATTTAGGATTCTTGAGCCATTGATGATCTATTGCATGTCCTATGACTTTTATGACTCTATGATGACGAAAGGATGGTATAAATATGTTGATTTCATGAAAAGTATCTATAGTGTTGGAAGTTGATCAATTACCTCGTTCGGGGGTAGTAGGCCCGATTACCATATTGGCGGGTATGTACCTCAATTGCCTTGCTCAGGAGGTAATAGGCCCGTGCAACCATATTAGGGGGTTTGTACCCTAATTACCTCGCTCAGGAGGTAGTAGGTCCGTGCAACCATGTGGGGAATTTGTACCCCAATTCCCTCGCTCGGGAGGTAGTAGGCTCGTGCAACCATGTTGAGGGGTTTGTACCTCAATCGCCTCGCCAAGTATGTGGTAGGCCTTGGTTACTAGTGATGGTCTATCCCTACATATGAAAAAGGTTCTATGTGAGGATGTTTTACTATAAGCATTTATCATTCATGCCATATTGCTATATGCCCATTCATTGCCTACATACGCATTTCAATTATATTGCCTGTCTCTTGTTGCATTGCATCCTATATACTTAGTATATTCAAACGTACTAACGCATACTCTATGCCTACATGATGTCACCATGTAGGAACTAGTGCCCAAGTTGATCATCCTCCTCCACGTGGCTAGTTCGTTACTATTCAAGATAGTTGGTGAGTCCTCTACTTTGGGGACCTTAGTCTATGCTCTCTTGATATGTATTGGGATGCTCTTTTATTTGACTATGAGGGTAAGCCCGGTTCCTTTGTCTTGGCCCTTTCTCTTACCTATGTAGTAGAGGTGGTTGTTTGACATATTATGTATCTATGATATGAGTTTAACTCTTGTCTTTTGACCATGATATTGTGCAAGCCTTTCCCTTAACCCCGATCCCCCATTCTTTTATCTTTGATGCTTGACTTATTGCTTTCGAGACCAAGGATGTGTGATGATGCTTTACGAGGCTTACTTTGGGTCCTTCACCGTGTCACGTCTAGGCTCTAGGCTTGGGTCGTGACAGCACATATGTATGATATATGTATATTGTGCAAGATGAATGACTTACAAGCATGTTTTATTATGAGCATTGGTCATGCATGCCATATTGAAATTATATATCCATTATTTATGATTATGCATTTTTGTTATATTGGCTTATGTCTTGTTGCATTGCATCCGCATACTTAGTACATTCAAACATACTAAGGCATACTCTATGCCTACATGATATTACCATGTAGGGACCGGAGCTCCTTCTGATCATCCTCCATGTGGTTAGTTCGATACTTCAGAGATAAGCATTGGTGAGTCTTCAAGTCCGGGGACACTATCTACATTACTCTTGCTGTTGAACACTTGTTATTATGAGGGTTAGCCCAAAAGTGTCTTGGTCCCCACTCCATTCCAAGTTAGAGGTGTTGTTGGATATTATGATGTACTTAAGTTATAAGCTCAACTCTTTTATGCTTCAATGCTTATCAAAGACTTCCCTTAGCCCGCATCCCTTTCATTATATCACTTTTTGTTGTTTATTTTACTTTCACGAGCAAGGATGTGTGATTGATATGCTAAGAGGCTTGTTTTATGTCCCTTCGGGTTCCCCATTTACCGTGTCACGTCTAGGCCTTAGGCTTGGATCATGAGAGAAAAGTAATATAACAATATGCCATGAAATCCATGATACATAAAATGCAAAAATGCACATAAATAGTGTGGATGGACTATAACAGACAAATCAAACTCATGCAAGCTATTAAATGAATTAGTCCGATGAAGACCTCCCATCTGTAGGAGAAGATTACTTGCCAAGGGTAATCTACATCACACCTTACGACCCAATCATTCAGTGGATGAACACCTTTCTTACGACCCAGTTATTTCAAAAGGATTTTCAATATCATATCATATCATATTAATGTATAACTATTCTTTACGGTCTGGTTATTTCGATAATGTCTACCATTCCTATGCTGGCACATAGTTCAAGGAAAGAGAGAGGACCCTTGAGTATAGCCCTGACGCCCCGAATCCATCAGTGCTAAGTCAAAACATCCCACAAGAATACTTATACATATACATGCTTTCAAAAGAGGCAATAGTCATTTCAAATCATTTCAATGCACATTTAGGCTTAAAAGCCAACCATTCTTCATAATCATTTATACTTGGGCTATAAAGCCAAATCATACTTCAATACATACTTTTCATGCATAGGAATAGCTCATGCACTTAACAATATGGTGCAAGCACCGAATATTCTCTAAGAGCTAATAACAATAGACATTTATGTGATCACATTCTTGTCATAACCATACTTTTATCAAAATCATATAGATAAACATAATTGGGCTTAATCCACTTCATAATTTTCATAAAATCTAATGGTCATGATTGCATATGCCATGAATGATGTGGGAATAGCTTGGATAATTGAGATTTAATCTAAAATAAATAATACAATATGAAATTGAAGTAAATCCATAAGTAAAATCCACATTCAAATCACAATTTAGATTACCCATGCTTAAATCAAACTTTAAAGGGACAATGCATGTTCAAATCTTCATAATACTCATGTAATTCAACATAATTAGGGCTTAAATTAACTTAAAATCTACAATAAAGCATACCCATACTTTAATTGAATTTAATAAACAATGATCTTCAAAATCCATATTTAAAGTAAGCGAAATTTCATGAAATTCAAGTGAAAAAGATTTTGGGTCTTCTTGGTTGAAAGGGACCAAGAATCAATCCCACATACTTTAGCTAATAGAGAAGATTCAAAAGAGAAAATTGATGAAGAAAAGAGTTTTGCCTTGATTCCCAAGTTTATTTTTGACAAGAGTTCTTGAGAGAGTTCTTAAGAGTGACTCGACAGAATTCTAAGTATTATAGTGAATTTGAATGAAATAAATATAGGTTGTTTGAATGTCTTTAAGTAGCAAAGAAAGTCACAAAATACCCTTGGAAAGATCCGTAATTATGGAAATGTCATTAATCAAATGAGTACAAAAATTGAAGTCAAGGGTCTCAGGGAGGGGTATATAGTCCCTGTAAAGGTATATGGACTATATACTTGGTCCGTGATCTAACACTTAGAAAAATTCTTCCTGACGAAGGTTCGAGATGGTGATCTAATACTTAGAAAATTTTCACTCCGGCACCTAAACAGGGGACCTCACGGACCGTGAAAGGTCATACGGTCTGTGAGATGGTCCGTATGACATGCCTTGGCTTCAAAGCTATGGAATTTCAAGGCCAAGGATACCACACGATCCGTGAAGCCACACACGGCCCGTGTGGGGTCCATGTGTGGTCTGTCTTAGTCTCAAACTCCATGTTAAAGGCTACACACCCCACACAAGGCCAAGGGCCATTTCAAGGAGGCTCCACATGGTCTGTTAGCCTCATATGGACTGTGAAGGCTTCAATGAAGCGTCACCTTGCCAAAACTTTCTGGAACCAAATTTCCAAGCTTCATTAAGGTCGTACTAAGTTTGGGTCCTTAGAAAAATCCATATTTAAAGTAAGATAAAATTCATGAAAATCAAGTGAAAAGAGTTTGGCTCTTCATTTTTGAACAGGGCCATGAATCAATCCCACATACCTTAGCTAACCAAGAAGAAATAGGAAGAAATTTGATGAAGAAGAAGACCCTTTCCTTAAGATTCAAGACAATCCTTCAATGTTCACCTTAGGGAGTTCTTAAGAGAGATATTGAATATAATTCTAAGTGTGAGAATGAATTTGAATAATAGGATAAGAGTTTAGGTCATTTGAATACCTTAAGATAGCATAGGAAGTCACAAAAGTCCCTTAGGAGTAGCTATAATTACAAAAAACCATTAATATGAAATGGAATAAGAATTGTTACTAAGGGTCCCTTGAGAAGTTCTCACGATCCGTACAAGGTCACACGTATGTGAACCCTCTCGTGAAGTCTTCCTTAGCCAAGTCATAGGAAACACAGTGTGGATGGGCTATACGAAAATGGGCTTAACTTCTTGATCCGAACTCAGAATTAGGAGAAACCAGATATGTTGGATAATTCAAAGAGTTTCAACTTGGTAGGTTGTAGGCCATCCAATTCATTTTGTGATAAGAGATATGACCATTTAAAGTTGACCCTTCTATCAGTTCTTATAAAAAGCTTAGCCAATGGAATTCCATACTCAGAAAATTGCACGCTAATACCCATACGGAGGGCTTCATGACTCGTAAGAGGTCACACGGATCGTGTGGCCTCCCATGAAGCTTCACTTAGAAAAATTCTCCATCAACAAAGTTCCGAGACGGTGATCCCACCCTTTTATACATTTATTGTGAAAGTTAGATTATGTAGATGTTGTGAATACATATGTATATATGTATGTATGTGTATTGTTGTTGTTCTAGAACATTCATGAGTATAGGTGTGTAGTTCAGTGGTATATGATTGGGAGGATAAGAACATTTACTTTAGGATTTTTCTATTTGCTTAGTATTATATTGTTTGGGTCACATAACCTGCTACCATTTTATAGATTATGAGCCCAATCCTTCTTGCTAGTATTTTTCATTATCAGACCGAGCTATTGGATCACTTGTGAGATAGCTGCTTATATCTTTAGCAGACCTTTGGATTTCATTTTATGTTTTATTCTATTTGAGGACTAGATATTGAGACTTGTATTTTATTCGAGTATTTTATATATAAAGACTTGTACATGGGACACCAGTTTCTGGGATGGTTGTAACTTTTGATGTCCTATGATTATTTATCTTATTAGACTGTTTATCTTCTGCTTTCATTACTAAGTTGAGTTATTTATGTTTTGCACTGATTCGCCTTGGTAGATTAGGTGAGTACCATCACATCTGAATTTTGGGTCGTAACAATATGGTATTAGAGCTCCAGGTTCATAGGACTTACATGTATACAAGCCTAGTCTAGTAGAGTCTTGAGGATTGGTGTACAGATGCCCGTTACTTATCCTTGAGAAGCTATCTAGACTGTTAGAAAATGCTTTTTTACTTCATTCTAATCAATTCGTGCATGAGTTTTGTTTAAGTGCTGAGAGATCCTATGTCCTTTTGACATATGGCAAGGACTAGAGCTACAACGGCTACCAGATGAAGGGAGGCAGCCCCTGAAACTGCTATTGAGACCTTACCTAGAGTAGGGCTGAGCCAAAGGTTAAGGTAGAGGTCGGGGCCGAGAAGCAACACTAGTGAGAGATCATGAGTGGGGTATCTCCATCGAGCCAGTTATAGAGGCTAGAGTAGAGAAGGTTTCTCATGACTATGCTGAGAGTCTTGAGTATGCTTAAGACCATGGGCTAGGCAAGTGGCCTAGTTAATACATTAGGTACTTTATAGACACGAGCTAGGGTTCAACCCAAGGATCAGCAACAGGCCCTTGTGGCCCAGGTTTAGGTAGAGCAACGCCTTATGGTTGATATTCTTCTAGTAGATGCCTTCACTGATGAGGAGTAACGTCGATGTCCGATGTTTAGGAAGATGGATCCACCTTAGTTCTAGGTGGAAAGACTGAGGACACACATGAGTTTTAGTTACTTGTCCGAAGTTACTTGAGACCATGGGGTTGGTAGAGACTCATGGTGTATGATATGTTACCCTTCAGTTTTGTGGCTTAGCCAGGGAGTGGTGGAGGACCTATTTGGGGTCATTTCAAGTTGGGACTCTTTTGATGACTTTGGAGATTTTATTTGGTGCCTTCTATGACATATTTGTCCCTTGGAGCATCCGGGAGGAGATCCGTCTGAGGTTTGAGAGTTTGAGACAGGGTACTATGACAGTATCAGAGTATGAAGTTTGTTTTTGCCAACTAGCTCAACATACTACAACTGTTATTCCTACAGATGTAGAGAGAATTTGTCAATTTGTGAGAGGATTGGCTTACTCTATCAGACAGTCAGTGTTTTGGGTGTCTAGAGATAGGGTATATTTTCAGTTAGCGGTTAGTGCTGCCAAAGAGGCAGAACTCATACAGAGAGAGGAGTTTGGGGACCTCAAAAGGGTCTGTACATTGAGACAGTTCTTGAGTGCCTTTATCGGGGGCAGAGGTATGACTAGGGAGCTGATTCATTTCAGCACTGGCGGGTTCATGCAGCCTTGCCAGCCTCAGAGGGAGGATGAGGTCCCCATCATTCTATTGGCTCAAGTTAGAGTTCCTCTGGTTCCCAACAGAGGCCTGCAGGTTAGGGTGGCTACAGTATTCAAAAGATATTGTTGTTGCGCCACCATCTATGGACTCTGTTCCTGTGGTTTGTAAGTTTCCAAATGTGTTTTTCTACTGATATATCAAGAGTCCCTTCTGATAGGGAAATTGATTTTGCTATTGATCTTGAGTCGAGCACTAAACTAATTTCTATCATATGGCTTTGATTAAGTTGAAGGAGCTAAAAAGAGAAACTCCAAGATCTATTGAGCAAGGGCTTTATTTTCCTTAACATTTCACTTTGGGGTGCCCCGGTCTTGTTTGTAAAGAAGAAGGATGGATCCATGAGAATGTGCACTGATTTTAGGCAGTTGAACAGGGTAACTGTCAAGAACAAGTACCCACTTCCTTATATTGATGACTTGTTTGACTATCTTCTAGGAGTTACATTGCTTTCGAAGATTGATTTTGAGGTCTGTGTACCATCAAGTACGGATTCGGCCTTCAGAACTTCCTAAGATAGCCTTTACCAGGTATGACCATTATGAGTTCCTTGTTATGTCCTTTGGTTTGACTAACACCCTTGAAACATTTATTATGTTGATGAATGGGGTGTTTTGGCCGTATCTAGATTCATTTGTGATAGTATTTATCGATGATACCTTGATCTTCTTCAAGATCGAGAAGGATTATGTGAGGTATTTGAGAATTGTGCTCCAGAGGCTTAGAGAGGAGAAACTTTACGTTAAATTCTCCAAGTGTGAGTTTTGGTTGAGTTCCATGGCATTCTTGGGGAATATGGTGTCTAAGTAAGGCGTTCAAGTTGATCCAGTGAAGATTGAGGCCATTCGGAGTTGGACTAGGTCTACCTTAGCTATAGAGATTTATAGTTTTGTGGGCTTGGCTAGTTATTATCATTATTTTGTGTAGGGCTTCTCTATTATTGCAACTCCACCGATCAGGCTCACTTAGAAGAATGTCATATTTTACTGTTCTAATGAGTATGAAGGGAGCTTCCAAAAGCTCAAGTTATTGTTGACTACAATGTCTATTTTGACATTACTGAAGGAAAGAGTTGACTTCACCATTTATTGTGATGTTTCGGGATTGGGTTAGGTGGTGTGTTGATGCAGAAAGTGAAGGTTATTGCATATGCTTTGAGGTAGTTGAAGGCCCATGAGAAGAAATATCCTACTCATGATTTGGATTTGGATGCAGTTGTATTTGTGTTGAAGTTGTGGTGTCACTATCTATATGGAGTTCACTATGAGATCTTTACTGATAATCACAGTATATTTTCAGCTAGGGGATCTAAATTTGAGGCAAAAAAGGTGGATTGAGCTCCTGAAGGATTATGACTTCACTATTCTTTGTCATCCAAGAAAGGTCAATGTGGTGGCTGATGCTTTGAGTAAGAAGGCTTCCAGCTTGGGGAGTCTACCAGCTATTCGGGTTGAGGAGCGACTATTGGCTAGAGATGTTCAAAGATTGGCCAATGAGTTGGTGAGATTACAACTTTCAGATTGGGTGGGATGCTTGCTTTGATTGAGGCTCACCCATCCTTGATGGATTAGATTCATGAGAGGTAGTTTGAGGATTAGAGGATGCATGCCATTCATGACAAAGTGTCTAGAGGTGAAGCTAGAGAAGCAGTACTTGATTTTGAAGGTGTTTTGAGGATTATGAGTTGTATTTGTGTCCCTAATGTGGGTGATTTGATCAGATTGATACGTGAGGAGGCTCATTGTACTAGATATTCTATTCATCTAGGTACAACAAAGATGTACCATAATTTGAAACAATATTATTGATGGTGTGGAATGAGGGGAGACAGTACTGAATTTATGGAGAAGTGCTTAAATTGCCAACAAGTCAAATATGAGTATCAAAATCTAGAGGTTCAATGTAGAGGATGCTTGTTCTCGAGTGGAAGTGGGAGCGTGTCACATAGATTTTGTAGTTGGGTTGCCTCCTACTATTGGGGATTTTGATTCCATTTGGATAGTGGTGGATCGACTAACCAAGTCTGCTCACCTCATTCTGATCAAAGTGATGTATAATGCTGAGAAACTAGCCCAGCTCTATATTAGTCAAATTGTGAGGTTGCACGGAGTCCTGATTTCCATCGTATCAAATCATGGTTTGTTGTTTACTTCATATTTTTGGAAGACTTTATAGCATGATTTGGATACCCGTTTAGACATGAGTACAACTTATCACCCTCAAACCAATGGCCAGTCTGAGAGGACCATTCAGGTGTTGGAGGATATGCTTCGGGCATATATCATCGATTTTGGTGCCAGATGGGATCAATACTTAGCCTTGGTAGAGTTTGCTTACAACAACAGTTATCACTCCAGCATTTGGTTGGCTCCCTTTAAGGCCTTGTATGGCTTAAGGTGTAGATCCTCTATCGGGTGGTTTGACACAGTAACTAAATTTGCAAGCTCCAATGGTGCAAGGAATTGTGAATGCACCAGGGTCCCTTTTTCTTCGCAGCCACATTTTCCATGAAGATAGCACTGTTATTATGAGACACTTTAATAGTCTCACACTCCAAGGGTTTTTTCTTCGTTACTAACTCCTTCATAAATGTTGCATACCCTAGCATTTTAGTTATTGTCTCAACTAAGGAACATTGATGGGCAGAGAATTGAATACAGAAAGGAACTTTTGAAATTTGGTAATCCTCTTTCTTCTTCAATCCTTGAGGGAATAGAGGATCGATCTTAACCTGTGGAGTCTTCAATGTCACGGTTGAATTTTCATTCTTTGGGGATGATCTTTTAGCATTCATTGCACCATCCCCAACTTTTTATTTCTCACTACTCTCGAGACTGCCGAGAGTCTCACCACCTTCATCCACATCTAAATCATCATCGTTATTGGCACTCGCTGCACCTTCATCTTCTTCCGCTTCTTTCTCACCTTCTTCAACAATAGGTGTGGCATAACACCTTCCACAACTGTAGGTCATTATAGCCAAACATTATTAGTCAGCACTCTTTGGGTTAGCAACAGTGTCACTGGGCAATCTTCCCTTTTACCTTTGGTTGAGATGGGCTGGGATATTTCCAAGTTGAGTCTCCAAGTGCTTAATGGAAGCTGGGTGTGAAACCAATATAAAACTGAGAGTTGGAGGACCAAACAACCACCTAGTCGTTCCTGACCCTGCTTCACCTAAATTGTTATTTGAACAAGTAAAAGTTCTTTGGGTTAATTGTGAGAATATCAAATTTCATTTCTTTCAAAACTTTATCGGAGGCCTTAACTTTGTTCAAGATTCGGGTTAACATGTCCTCAGTTCAGAAATTCTTTGTATTGAATACAGGGTCAATAGCTTACACACTATCATGGGGTGGAATATGCGTATCTTTGGCTCCATCGTGATTTCTCCAACCTCCAAGTTGAGGTTGATCCGGCCAAGCACTATCTTGCTATCCAGCTCCATTGTTCCAACCTTGATTCCCCGGTGACCTTGGAAAAGTTGGCCAAGAACCCATCACCTGATTACTTATATAATGTACCACTTTGCTATATCCTCCTTTATATGGTACATTATCATACACCACATCACCACCAACAACTACAACATTAACACTCTTCCAGTTTCCTCTTATTAAATACTTAGTCAAGAGATCTATCTGAGTTAACATTTTATCCATATTTTCATCTCTCTCTTAATCTTTAGCATGTTGTTCTTTGGACGGACTCCAGTGGATAGAAGACACAAGGTCATCCCTTGTATACAAGCCCAATTAATCTTGGTCATGTCGTCCAATAGCTCACAAGCAGCTGCAAAAGTTTGTTTCATGATTCCACCTCAAACCAACTAGTCAACAACACCTTTGTTGACTGCATCAAGACTCACATAGAAGTATTGCAATAATAGGTGGTCCAAAACTCCATGGTTCAGGCATTGAAACAAAATTTTTCGGAACCGTAGTCATGTCTCATGCAATGACTCACCATCAATTCTTTTTGAAGTTCTCAATACTTCTTCTAGTCTTAACCATCTTCGAGGGAGGGAAAAAACTTTTGAGAAACGCATCTCAAAGTTCCTACCACAAAGTAATTGAGTCTCGAGAAAGCTCAGTCAGCCACCTCACAGCTTCTCCGGTAATAGAGAATGGGAAGAACCTTAATCTGATGGCCTCTT
Organism: Solanum medicagineum; assembly: GCA_026153255.1. NCBI lineage: Eukaryota > Viridiplantae > Streptophyta > Magnoliopsida > Solanales > Solanaceae > Solanum > Solanum medicagineum. Next base: position 25,617 of record JAPFFP010051832.1, read on the forward strand.
AGGTGACTCCCCAGAAGTTAAGCGGCAAAAGATGTCTACAAAATTTCGAAGATGCTCATGGGGAACCTTATGGGCTTGCCCTCCGAATAGTCGCTTTAGCTGAAGCAGTTGAAACATGGTGCTTGTGATATGATCCAATGGAGGCAACCAGATTGGTACCGTACTCCCTACTTGGTCTAGTTGACGTCTTGAAAGTCATTCACTTTTCCCACATTGTCACCATGGACACTTCCTTCATCGTCCATCTTAACACTTAATTATCACAACAAAAACAACAAGAAAAGTAATAAAACAACTCTAAATACAAGAACTAAGTTCAATAAAAACTTCAATCAAGAACTAGCACCATTCCCTAGCAGCGACGCTGTTTTTTATGACGTTCAAACCTACTACTCAAATGGAAGGAGGGATGATTGTTATTAGCATATTAACCCAACAAAAGAGTTGGAGTCGAATCCCACAGGGAATGGTAGTTCAAGAGAGAAACAATTCATTGAGCTAGTTAATTGTAGGGTCTGATTGGGGGTTTACAGTAAAAAAAAATTCAAGATTCAACTAACATAAATTCTAATTTAGCAAAACTAACAACATATTAATAGAGATGTTGGGGATGTGAAAATATAGGAGTAGATCTACTAAGCCGGGTCTAAATATTTGACTAGTCAAGCTAAAGATGAGTGAATAGGCTAGGATGCTGGTAACCAACACTTCAATTACAACAGCGAAGGTGTTTTACATGAATCTATTACAACCTCATGCGTGAATTACTCAAGGACATGTCAGGCCTAAGAAATTATAGCAAACCACCTAATACCTTAGCTATTGAATCTATAGTTGTGGCATTCAACTGAAATCCCGAAAAGTTTTCAGCTACTACATTTATTCCACACTCTAACTGCTCAGATTAAAACAATAATTAGAGATCTAAAGTAAACCCCAAGTTTGTAACCTTAGGATTTAAGATGAAACTTAGTGATAGATGTAAAATCACTCAGATTTAACAACAATATAGTCAAAATATCATAAACCCAACATGGAAACTAAAGACCCATAATATTTACACACTCCCGATATGGGGGTTTAACCACTCATCCTCAAAACTAAAGATTTACCACCAAATTTAGCAGCTGAGTACATGAGTAACAAGGATAGTAAGAGAAAAGTTGAATTGATTCAGCAAATCTCCACAAATTGTGCCTCCACAAGCTTGAGACCCTCTAACCCTTGTACTATTGAGCAAAAACGTCACTCTCTCTGTATGTGTAAAACCTGATATGAACGATATGTACAATATCCTTTCTAAAAGGTTTAAATAGTCAGTGGAAAATAAATGGGAATTTGTGCACTAAGTAGCCATTGGCGATCAAGGTCGGTCGTCACCAAGCACTTCGGTGATGCGCCGGATGTGTACTTGATCACCTTCCTTTGCATCTCCGAAAGGCTTGAATCTATGCATGATTAGGCAACGACTCTTTACTCTGCCAATCATGTTTGACAAACTGCCGAACTTCCCTTTACGTCGCCCTTCTGTCATGAACTGGGGTCCTTGTACTGCAATATTAAGTTGTCTCCTTAGCCATTTGGCGATAAGCAGAATATGTTTGGCAACTTTGATTTTGACCGTCTTTCTGGCATGGACTTGAACTTTGGTTGCTGAAATGTTAGGTGGTCTCCCTGAGTCCTCGATGTTCTACCAAATATATTAGCGAAGTCGCTTTTGTGCATCTTTTTTGATGTTTTTGCCCCTGTTCAAGATTTGTTAAACATTATCCACTTGTGCATCATTTCTGTCACAACACGTGTATATTAGTTAGTAATTGAAGCATAATAGCACATTGAGGACAACATTTCTTCACATTCTAAGTCCAAAATGAGTCCAAGATATGGACTCATCAATGTGTCATTGACGTTGAAAGCTATTTTGGGATGTACGTGTGAGGAAATGGACCTCAAGTCTACTTCAATCCCTAAAGTCTCATGTAGAGAGGACTATATAAGAACATATAATGAGACCATAACACATCCGCTCAACCAACGTAGACGTTAACACTAAAAAATGTGCAGGAGAAGAAAAATGTGATGATGGAAGGAGCATGGATAACATCACACGGGGATCTAACATTAAGAAACACAACAATAAGGATCTACGAGTCAAGCTACAATACCATGTGAAGAAATAGATCTTGGGTCTAACTCAATAGTTAACCTGAAAAGCTTGTTCATGAGGGAGCACTGTCCAAGACAATATAAGGAGACCAAACGTCATTTGTCTCAACCAATGTTATGCTTCCACATAAACTTATGGACTACGTTCTACAATTGTCAATTGACCATAGAATCTGGAAATTAGCTAGATATACTCCACAATATTTGCACTCCAAAATGTACTTGGAAATAAGTAATAACGCATAGTTGTTTTAAGTTTTTTTTTTTTTGAGAAGTATTTTTCATACAAAACAGCAAGGTAAATTTTGTTTTCGTGTTTCGTGATCATAAAGCAACACAGGTTCGATAGACTTCAAGACTGGTGCTTGGATTGTCAACAAAATATGCATTATTCAGTAGCTTAATTCATTTTGACTAGACTGTGAAGATAAGTACCATTAATTGCTGGCCATTCGTTTGTATACAAACTAATTTATTGTACTAATAGTCGAAGTAGAGTAAAAACAATTGAAGTGCAGAAAAACACAAGAACTTCCATAATTATTTTTAGTTCTATCATAGGAGGGGAAAACAAATGGTTCCAGTTTTCGTGTTTGAGAGCTAAAGCAATATAAAATGTTCTCTTTAAAGAAAATAGTTTCTCCAAAAAGAGGGAAAACAACTCAAATCCATAACAAGAGGAATTTTTACTATGCCAACAAGTTGAGGATTGAGGCATAAATTATTTTCCATCCAGCTCCTACTCGTATCAATTGACCCAATAAAAGCGTAAACATCTCACCAAACACCATTCCCATTTAAATCCTTCAGATACATTTCACAACCTAAGCATTAATCGTACTAAAGATCCACCACTAGAGCATATCATACCTATCAAGAAAGTAGTACCAAACTAGCCCACAACTTCTACCCATCAAACAACTATAAAATATTATCCATTCCATCATGACTCTAGCTTAAGCAATACACATTTATTTTCATAAATTCAATAGCTAGTAAAAGTAATGCACTCCTTAACTCTAACCAAGTAACCATCAGTATTGTTGATAGTTGTATCATGACCCTCCTTGATATCCACTCGATCTATGAAACCATAATAAAGATTATGACCTCAATTGGCACAACATCGATCATTTTTATCATTATCTAAGCAATCCATATATATTATGACAACTTTAGTAATAGTAGTTTGTAGATTTACAGAATTCATTATCTAGCTATCCCCTCAACAATCCACCTTTAATTGTCTAACCACTGCAAATATCATATATACCACATCAATGTTGTTTGTGTTTTTGGGTAACAAACCCAAAACAGATAACACATTCATGAAATCCCTCAAATCATTATTTGACCTCTCACTCAGATATCCTCAAAGTGCATTATCGAATCATCACCTTATTCAACATTTTCTAATCGTCAAACATTTTAATTTTTATAAGTATATATCACTTACACTTTAGTACCAGATTTAACATTCAAGCCATATACAACCACTAATTACTCACATAAAGAACCAAGAACGAATCATCTTTACAAGTGAGAGAGAATGGAATAAAATGATAAGAATCACATTGAATCAATTACACACGATAGAGAAAAAATTAAACAAAAGAAAGTTTTCTAACAACCTTCATAGCCTCTCGAATACGGATCCTCGAGACTCTACTCGACTTATACACACGTGAAACCTATGAACCTGAGGCTCTGATGCCTTCTATCACAAACAAAAAATGGAGGTGATGACACTCGTCTTATCCCACCAAGACAAGTCACCCTAAAACTCAATTATAACGATACAAATGCTGAAGGATTATACAAAATGAAAATTTAACCGCAGATGACAAGTCAACTTAATTAAAATCTCCCTAAACCTGATTGTGGCGTGCAGAAGCCTCTAATATATTATTTCAAATAAAAGTTATGGATTAATATAATTTGATTAATTATTTAAGTCCAATAAATAAATATTTAATTAAAATCCAAGTTAACCGATTTGGGCTACAATAGATGAGCCCAATTTAATAAGCCCGATATCATTTTATCCTATATGCCCATCTTGGTACCCTGTGTCAAATGACGTGGTAAGTCAAATAAAGAAACCAATAAGATCATGTCATATATCAAAGTGACAAGCCTACTTATTAAAGCCAATCTGTCATCTCACTTAAATCTGATTGGCCGAAAGAAAGTCTTTTCTATTATAATTTCTCTATTTTGGAATTGTAAATAGGGGTTTTTTAATTTAAAAAAAAGGGCATCAAGAATTCTAACAAAAAGTTAGAGAGAGCTCATGGATCGAATGCCACAAATTTCTCTACAAACTCAAGAATTCAAACACGCAACCATTCAAGTTCAAGAACAAATTTCAAAGTTCAAGGTTCAAGATTCAAGATTCAAGAATTCATAGAAATTGTAACACTCACAACAATTAAAATCAAATACTATAATTGTTGCGATACTTTTGTTCTTGATTATTATTTTCTCAACGAGAATTTTATCATCTACAATCGTTTGGTATGATGCATTATAAAAAATAATAATGAATGCATTAACTTTGTGAATTACTAATACCTTCTTGGGAGGGGCGGAGCCACCTTGAGTTTAAGGGGATCATCCGAACTCCCATTCAACGAAAAAAGTATATTATTTATGTATGATTAAAATGATTTCATATATA
>JAPFFP010051839.1:0-30460 GCA_026153255.1 Solanum medicagineum
TGATGTTTTATATGTTTTGGAGACCATAAACAGAACTCTAAAGGTTTTAGGATAAAAATACCCTCAAATTATAAAAATAAAACGTCATTAACTCATCTAGTGAGGGTCCGTGACGTACTCCATGCGCGGACTTTCGGACAGCTCTGCACCTCTTCACTAAAATGGTCATGGCTTTCTATTCCGAACTCCGATTAATGCGAAATTAGATGCGTTGGAAAGCTAATTCAAATATGTTCGATTAGATATATTATGGGTCATCCAACTCATCATACTTTAGGAGATATGGTCATTTGAAGTTCAACCGTTTATTGACTCATACGAAAACTTAGTTGCTAGAAATTCTTTGAACTTGGCCTGATATAAAAGATCCTTTATGACTTTTAATCACACCTATTATACTTTAAATCCTTATGAATTTATCCATGCACGTAATACAACTTACAAGTCATTGGTTCACCTAACTTTTGTAAAATCATGCATTAGAATTACAACCTCAAATCAGCTCTCATTCTATTTCTATACTAAGAAATTGACTTTAACATCTATGCTCAATTAAGAATTCTCAATTAAAATCCTATATCATATGATGGATGACTCCGTTTTAGCTTAAAAAAAATTGGGGTGTTACAACCATCTAACTGGGGACCTATACCATCTACGATAGAGGGCCTCAAAAGGAGCCATACCAATGCTAGAATGATAGCTATTGTTGTAATCAAGCTCAATCAATGGAAGATGATCATCCCAACTATCCTTAAACTCCAATACACAAGCTCTAAGCATATCCTCAAGAGTATGGATAGTTCTTTTGGCTTTTCCATCCGTTTGAGGGTGAAAAGCCATACTAAACTTTACCTTGTTACCAAGACCTCTTTGAAAGGACCTCTCAAAAGTGTGAAATGAATTGAACACCATGATCCGATATGATAGATAAAGGCACCCCACGCAATCTAACCAACTCATGAATGTACAACATAACATAATCTTTGGCACCATATGTAGTCTTAAATGGTAGGAAATGATCCGCCTTTGTCATTCTATCAACCACAACCTAAATAGAATCAAAACCCTTTCTAGTCCTAGGCAAACCAACCACAAAATCCATGTCAATTTCCTTCCAATTCCAAATAGAATCTCTATATCTTGGGTTAGGCCACCCGACCTTTAGTGTTCGGCTTCGACTTGTTGGCAACTATGACAACCGGATACAAATTTGGCATTGTCCTTCTTCATAGCTCCCTACCAAAACACATCCCTCAAATCTCTATACATCTTGGTAGAACTGAGGTGAATAGAATAAGAAGAATTACGAGCCCCATCAAGAATCTTCTCTCTCAATCCATCAACACTAGGCACACACAACCTACCTTGTACCTAAGGCACCATCTCCCCCTTGGGAGAAAACCTCCACCTTGCCATCTCTCAGCAAGGCCTTGAATTCTAACAAGGACGGGTCAAGATCTTGCTTTGCTTTTACCTCATCAACCAAGGAAGATTTTGAACCATCAACAACCACAATACCACCATTATCAACCTCTTCCAACCTAACCCCCAATCTAGCTAGTCGATGAACCTCCCTAGCCACCTCTTTGCCCCTATCATCAACATGAGCTAGGCTACCCATAGACACCCTACTCAAAGCATTGACCATAACATTAGCCTTACTAGGGTGATAATGTACACTCATATCATAGTCCTTCAGAAGCTCTAACCACCTTCATTGCCTCAAGTTGAGATCTTTTTGAGTGAACACATATTGGAGACTCTTATGATCAGTAAACATATCAACATGCACCCCATACAAGTAATGACTCCAAATTTTCAAAGCAAATACCACGACAGCTAATTCAAGATCATGAGCAGGATAATTCTTTTCGTGCACCTTGAGTTGTTTAGAAACATAGGTTATCACCTTACCATTTTTCATCAAAACACAACCCAAAATAATTTGTGAGGCATCACAATACACAACAAACCCTTCCAACCATTCCAGTAGAGACAAGATAGGAGCGGAGACAAGCTTATCCTTCAAGGTTCGGAAACTCTTTTCACACTCATCGGTCCACACAAATTTACTCTTCCTTTGGTTCAACATAGTCATAGGAGAAGAAATAGAAGAGAACCCATTCACAAACCTCCAGTAATAACCCGCTAAGCCCAAAAAGCTCCTACTGTCTGTCGGAGTCAAAGGTCTAGGCCAATTTCTAATCACTTCTGTCTTCTTAGAATCCACCTTAATACCATCCCCCGACACCACATGACCTACAAAGGCAACCTCTTTCAAGCAAAATTCACACTTCTCATACTTAGCATACAACTTCACTTCCCTCAATTTTTGTAGCACCACCCTCAAATGATCCACATGCTCTTCCTCACTATAAGAATAGATCAAAATATCATCAATGAGAACCACAACAAATAAATCAAGGTAGGGTTTAAAGACCATATTCATAAGATCCATGAAGATAGCTGGTGCATTTGTCAACCCAAAAGACATAATCACAAATTCATAGTGCCCATACCTAGTCAAGAAGGCCGTCTTGCGAATGTCATACTCCCTCACCTTCACTTGATGATACCTGGATCGAAGGTCAATCTTAGAGAAGAGACTAGCCCCTTGAAATTGGTCAAATAAATCATCAGTCCTTGGTAGAGGATACTTATTCTTGATGGTGACTCTATTGAGTTTCCAGTAGTCAATGTACATTCTAAGAGAACCATCCTTCTTCTTCACAAACAACACTAGTACACCCCAAGGTGATTGTCTAGGCCTAATAAAACCCTTCTCCAACAAATCCTTTAATTGCTCCTTCAACTCCTTCAACTCTACCAGGGCCATACGGTAAAGAGGAATTGAAATAGGTTGAGTGTTGGGAAGGAGATCTATGCCGAAATCTATTTCCCTTTCAGGAGGAACACTGGGAAAGTCATTTGGGAAGACATCTAGGAACTCATTAACCACAAGAACCGACTCTATGGGAAGGACTTCAGACTCCACATCCCTAACCCTCACAAGATGATAGAGATACCCTTAGAAATCAACTTTTGGGCTTTAATACAAGAGATAAACCTACCCTTGACTACCACTTCATGATTCTCCCACTCAAGGACGGGTTCATTTGGGAATTGGAATTTGACCCTACGGGTTCTACAATAAATCGAGGCATAATATGCATGCAATCAATCCGTCCCAAGAATGACATCAAAATCCACCATATCTAACTCAACAAGATCAAAAGGCAAAAATTTATCCAAAATGCAAATGGGACAATTTCTATTGACCTTTCTAGTAACAATTGATGAATTAATGGGAGTAGAAACCTCATAAGACTCACACAGCAATTTGGGCTCAACATGAAACTTTTTGGCAACAAAAGGAGTAACAAAAGAAAGAGTAGCACCCGGGTCTATCAATGCATAAACATCAAAATAAAAAACTTTTAACATACTAGTGATGACATCGGGCACCTCATCTACCCATTGACTCTCTTGAAGATTATAAAATCGATTGTGCCTTGGGCACCACCTTGTTGGCCTCCTCTCCCCAAAGAAACCACATTTGCACCCCGGCCTTGTGGAAGAACATCCTTACCCTTGTTCTGGTCACGTGAGCAATCAATCATCTATTGGCCAACTTCTCCACAACCAAAACAAGCATTGATATCCCTCAATCATGGGCCACCATGACCCTTACCACATTTTTGACACATAGCACTAGGCACCACACCACCATCACCTTTGGCCTTTGGGTAGTCATTGGAAAAGCTTCTATTAGGAGCATGAGAAAACCCTTGGCCTTGATGAAATCGGCCACCCTTGGGACTTTGGAACTTACTATCAAAACGAGCCCTCTAGGCCCTACTACTCCTCCTCTTTCTCAATTTCTCCCCCTCCAATTGTTCGACACAAGTCATTAGGCGGGACAAATCCATGTCACTAATCAACATAGAGGCCCAACACTCCTCATTCACAAAATCGAAAACACCCATCACCAACTTATTCATCCTAGACCTCAGGTCAACAACTAAGTGTGGAGCATATTTAGAGAGTTGGTTGAACTTGAGAGAATACTCCCTCACACTCATAGATCCTTGCTTTACATATATGAACTCCATCATTTTGTCCTTCCTAAGCTCAAGAGAAAAGAACTGATTGAGGAAAACCGCCTTAAACTCCTCCCAAAGGATCACATTGTTATTCCCCTTCTCCTCCTTCATTGAGTATACCATGTTTGGGCTACCCTCTTGAGTTGGTAAGCTGCAAACTCTGCCTTCTCTTCCGATCTAATACCCATGATAGCCAACACCTTGTATACCTTATCAATAAATTCTTGAGGGTCCTCGTCCACGTTGGACCCATTGAACTCCGACGAGTTCTTTCTCATAAAGTCCCTCACTTGAGATGCTGGTATAGGAGCCTGAGGGGCTTGGGCCTGTTGGTTGACTTGGTTAGCCATGGCTTGAGCTAGCAAAGGGAGAGCATCACGGAGCTCTACATGAGCCGATTGTTCTTCGGGAGTGCGGGCTCTTCTTCCTCTTATGTTGGCATGATCTTAAAATGGTAAAGAACATTCGTTAGAGGGGAAACCTTACCTAACTTGTATAGCACGACATAGATCATGAAGGAGAATATATCCTAAAACATCTCATAGCCTCTTACTCATACCTGTGTTGCACAACACAACCATGAATAAGACTCTAATCGACGTGGTGTATTGCCAAGGACCATTAACAACCTAGTGCTATAATACTAAATTGGTCATGACCCAAGCCTAGGGCCTAGACATGACACGATGAATGGGGAACCCGAAGGGACCCCAAACAAGCCTCTTAGCATATCATTACACATTATTGGTCGCGAAAGCGGTAAAACAACAATAGAAGAGATAGTAAAAAAGGATTATGGGTCTAACATCCTTGATACCATAGAAACATAACAAGCTAATAGCATAGCATTAACATATCATAAGGTTCCAACAATACCTCTAATACATGATAGGAGCAGGAGCTAAGACAGCTTTCCAGGTTCACCCTCATAGTCAAACCATACAATTAGATAATGAGAGTCTTTACATAGTATAAGAATAAAAGATATCATCCCTGGAGTTGAGGACTCACCAAACTTGCTTTGAGGAGATAGTCCTAGCCACGGGGAGGATGACGATGATCGTGAGGAGCTCCGGTTCCTATATGGTAACATTATGTAGGCATAGAGTACGCGTTAGTATGTTTGAATATACTAAGTATGTAAGATGCAATGCAACAATGGATATGCAACATAATCGAAATGCATAATAGTAAGCAAGAGATAGTATATTAGCAACATGAAATTCATGATCAATGCTTGAAGTAAAACATGCTTATATAGAAATATAGTACATGTATACGAAATGAAAATCATCATAAACTAATAAAACTTGGTACTTGGAATCCAAGGTAGACCACCCCTTGGAAGTGATTGAGGAATCAACCCCTCAATTGGTTGATGGGCATGATCATCCCCAATCCAAAGTGATTGAGGTATCAACCTCTCAATTGGTTGATGGCATACCACCCCAATCTGAGGTGATTGAGGTATCACCCCTCAATTGGTTGATGATTGTCATACCCTACCATCAATGGTGATTGAGGTATCAACCCCTTAATTGGTTGATGGCACACAACCCCATCCAAGGTGATTGAGGTATCAACCCCTCAATTGGTTATGGTCAACTCATAACACTATGGCTACTTTTCATGAAATCAACATATATATACCATCCTTTCATTATCATAAAGTCATACAAGTCATTGGTCATGCAGTGGATCATCAATAGATCAAGAACCTTAAACTGGACATTTTATCAGACGCTTCGTGGGTGTGCAATACTAGCATAAATCCATGCAATTCAAGAGTGAAATCATACAATGAAGTAAAACAACCCAGCAATACTTGGTAATACCCTCATGCAATATACATTAAAACCCTTCATCAAATCTCAAGATATATCATGGATTCATAGCTCAAAATATACTGAAACAGTCACACTTTTATGAAACCCTGACGTAGTTCATAACCAAGTTTATAGTAAGTAAGACCCATAAGTAATTCATCTTAGAAACATGAAATTTAAGTAAAACGGAAGCTTAGGCACCATGGGTGAAAGGTCTCAACAGTTGAAACCCACATACCTCAACTTTGGAGAATTCCTAGATGAAGATTGAGATGAGAACTTGAAGTTTGAGTGAATTTCTTAAGATCCAGAATGAGTTTTGGCACTTGGATTTTGGGTGAAATATTTATCCAAATGTTTGAGAGAGTATTGGAGAATGTCTTGTATGATTTGTTCATGTAATATGGCTAAGTATATGCATTTTTACGCATAGTAAGACTTAGGCCCAAGAATCAAAAGCCTTGGACCGAACAAGAAAACTGCGCAAAAAAATACGCAGAGGCGCGCCCTGCCCGCATCGCGCTAGGGATGCGAAAACCTCTCTCGAAATTGCAACTTTAGATTTTTGAATTTTTATACGGTTGCTCTAAAATCAGGGCTAGACCCATTTTCCACTCAATTTTTCCCCTGATCAAGAATATGAAGTAAGATTTTTGATATCATGCACGGATTTTATGATATATTGAAATTACAATTTTGGGCACTTCTACTGCACATTTTTGGACACCTTTTGGGGTCATTTCAGCTATCTTATATACTATATGTTCCACATACTGAGACCTCTCAATGCTGCATCTTTTCATAATGAAGATACAGGTACTACGGATCCTCAAAATATCATTCATTGAAGATTCCAAGTATTTTTGAAGCTTTCGGTAAGACCTTCTAGCATTCGGAGGACATAGATTGAATCAAATGATGTTATATTGGACTTTATAAGGGAAACCAACCTTATTGATATAAAGTTATTATTAAAGCTTATATTTTGAGTTATTTTATGTACTAGGTATGATGATTTACAACCCACTTGAGTATTTCTTTAATTCCATAAAGTCTTCTTCTAGTCAAATGAGTGATGAGACAAATTGGTTTGTTTGAGGATAAACAATGATTTTTGAGTATCGGCCATACCTAACATATCCTCTCAGGGCGTGACATGGAAGTCTTGTATGTGGTCTTCTTTTTGGATTACACACATTAGGTTAGACTTTTAGGAAGTATGCCATTGTGAGCTAAATTTTTGAGTAATGACAAATTTGTATCTGAGTCAGGTTCATCGAACTCATGCTTTAAAGAGAAGGGTGTCTAATAGAGTCTCACAGATTAGTACATAAAATTCTATAAATGTCGAGAGGCTACAAGATACTTATTAGGAGAAAATTTCTTCTATCAATTCCTTTCATGTGGTTCGTTCATACCAAAGTGTTGTATACCTGTAATTTATTCTTTCTTTACAGATGGTGAGGACTATAGCTAGAGTTGTTGATGATAAGCCCATACCTTTTGCCCAAGCCCCAGTTTGATTGCGTTATAGAGGATGTGTTAGAGTTCGAGGTCGGGGTCAAGGTCGAGCTAGAAAGGTGGCACCAACTCGAGGATGAGTTATAGAGGCTTCACGAGGGGTTGCTTATAAGCATGACAAGGAGATCAAGGATTAGGTTTGGGAGCCATCCTTGCCCCTCAAAGTTCTGAATGGTACACCAATGTTACAAGATTTGTTGGTTTGGTTGTTAATGAGGTTGTATAGTACTCCTACATCTGGAGTTCTTTCGGGCACTAGAAGCTCTCCGATGATAGTTGGACCTATCCAGCCAATTCATAGACCTAATGTAGGGTTCCAATATTTTAGAGAATCTTCAATACCTTCCATTACACCTCCCAGGTTTATAGCTCCACAAGTTTCTACTATCGCAGCCATGTCTATATTAGAGTAGAAGAGCATTGAGCGATTTTTTATAATAGCTCCTCTAATGTTAGATGGTACATCAGAGATGGATCATATCACTTTTTAGTAGTGTGCTAAGATCTAATTTTCAATTTGGGTATCTTAGAGGCTCATAGTGTGGCCTACACTTTGTTGCATTTTATAGGTATAGATAAGGAATGGTGAGGTCAGTTCTTGCGCGTAGGCTAGTTGGTACTCTTATTATGAGCTATTACAAGATGTCTATTGAGAGATTTGTACCTTATAATCCTTCGTGTTCAACATCAGGATAAGATGGACATGCTTGAGCAGGGTTCTATGATAGTATTAGAGTGTGAGGTGCATTTTCATGAGCTACCTCGACATGCTTTGGCATGTATTCCTACTTAGTTCTAGCAAATCCATAAATTGGTGAAGGGATTTATTGGAAACCTTCAGGAAGCCATAACGTCTCTTGTGCTATTAGGTAGTTCTTTCTACAACATCTTTGATCATGCCATAATGATTAAGAGTATTAGGCATGTGAGACAGGATAGCAATATGAGATTTCACTGATAGGATCAGTTTGGTGGCTATCCACTTAGAGGCATGGACCATCCAACCCAAGACACCCAGGGTTACCATGGCAGACCAGTTCATACAACTATTAGGGCATTAAGAGTGTGGCTAGATCTAGACCTAGCCAAACTAGTCATGATAATTCATTAAGTCCAGGTGCACATGTTAGTATATCAAGTTTTCCTTCCTAGAGTTCTTATTGGCAAAGTTGCTTCGTGTGTGATGAGTTTATCCATAAGGCCAAGGATTGCCCTAGATGTGCTCCTACTTCTATATAGCCTGATTCATAGATGAATCATTATACACTAGCTCTAGTAGCTAGAGGTGTTTCTCAAAGTGTCAGAAGTGATACAAGGGGTGCTAGGGATGGAGCTAGAGGAAGTTCTCAAGCTAGTGGTGACCGTAGGGTGTGTTATGTTATACTAGGGAAGGCTGAGACTAAGGCCTCCAATACATTGATCATAGGTACAATTCCAGTTTTCCATGCTCTACTTCAGTATTACTTGACCCCTAATCTACTTATTCATATATGTTAACTTATTTTACTGCACACATCGATTATGCGTGTGAGCCTATTAATGTACCTATTTGTATTTCTACCTATTAGGTGAGTCATTAATGGTGAATCAAGTGTAGTTGTGTTGTATTATGATATTTTCAGGTAGAGAGATCTAGACAGATTTGTTTTATTAGATACGATTGATTTTGATGTGATCTAGGGTATGAATAAGTTGCCCCTTTATCATGCGATCCTTGATTATTATGCCAAGGCTAGGACTTTAGCCTATCTAGGTTTGCCTAGATTAGTTTGGTTGGGTGCCCCTAGCTCATATCCAAATGGGATGATCTCTTATATTTGTGCTCATCGTATGGTGGAGAGGGGTTGTTTTCTTATTTGGATTATGTATAGGACCCTGCTAGGGAGTCACCTTCTTAAGAGACCACGAGGGTAGTGAGAAAGTTCATGGATGTGTTCCCTATAGATTTTCTAAGTGTCCCTTGTGATTGTGATATTGATTTGGAGCTGGGCACTAAGACTATTTCTATTTCCCCTTATCCGATGGCTCCTATAGAGTTGAAGGAACTAAAGGAATAATTAGAAGATTTGTTGGAGAAGGGTTTATTCAACCTAACATTTCCCCATAGGGTGCACCTATGTTGTTTATGAAGACGAAGGATGGTACAATGAGAATGTCTATTGATTATTGCCAAATGAACAAATTTACCATCAAGAACAAGTATTTCCTCCCCTGTATTGATTACTTATCGATGAGCTTTAGGGTGCTTTGGTGTTTTCCAAGATAGATTTGAGGCTGGGGTTCCACCAATTGAGCGTTCAAGATTTTGATATCCCAAAGATCACTTTGAAGACTTATTATGGATACTACAAGTTTGTGTCCATGTCATTTAGGCTGACTAATGTCCCAACCACCTTCATGGAGTTGATTAATTAGGTATTCAAGCCTTATTGTGATGTTTTTGTGATTATATGTATTGACGATATCTTGGTTCATTCTAAGAGTAAGGATGACCATATCCAACATTTGAGGGTCATACTTTAGATATTGAGAGAGGAGAAGCTATATGCTAGTTCTCTAAGTGCGAGTTTTGGCTTACGTTTGAGCTTTCTTGAGTTATGTGGTGACTAAGGATTGGATTATGGTTGATTTAGCCAATGTTGCAAGGGTTCGTGATTAGGTGAGACCAATTTCAGTGATCAAGATCCAAAGCTTTATTGGTTTAGCAGGCTATTATCATTGATTATTCAAGGGTTCTCTATTATCGCAACTCCTTAAACCAGCCTCTGGCCTATCAGAAGACTATGGGCATTCTAGTGAACTGAGGAGAGTGATATGTGATGTTAGGTCAAAAATACATATTATTAATCATCATTTATCTAAATACTTTCATTTATCCGTTTTGAGCATAAATTTTATGGAATATGCTAAACAACGTATTTATTGTAGGATTAAATTTATGCAAAAATAAGGAGATTTGAAGCTCAAACAAATCAAAAAGGAAAAATTACAGAAGAAAAATCAAGCAGGCAACTTAATGGATATCAGGCAATACTGTTTCGTGGAAATCCAATTCCAATTTATTTTGGGCTCAATTATTTTATTTAGATTTATTTTTACACTTATAAATATTTCATAAAATTAGATTTTACATATCTTTTTACCTAAAGAGAAATAGGAGCCGCCGTGAAGGGCGAAGAATTTTAGTTCATCTTTTCTTCTCCATTATTATTATTTTTATATTTATCTTTGAATGAATTATGGTAATTTCTTAATGTCTTTGTAGAGCTATACTTCTCATTCTAAGAGTATGGTAACTAATAAGATGATTGTTTAGTTACTATTAACTCAAAATATTTGTTTATCATATTAGTTGTTCCTATGTTCCTTTAATCTATATTTCATAATCTGGCCAACCATGAAATACACTTTTTGTCTACCTTGGATCAGAGTTATACCTTACATAATGCATTTGATCTCGATTATAGGAATAATAACAGTATTGTTAGGAGCTGCTTTAGCTCTACTCAACAAGACATTAAGAGAGGTTTAGCCTATTCCACAATGTCTCAATTGGATTATATGATGTTAGCTTAAAATATAGTGAGGGGATAGAACACAGGGTATAGGGAGCTTGTTCATTCTAGGAAACTAGATGATTCGTATATGAGAAACTTGTGATACCTACTCATATACCTTGCTTGCTTAATAAAACGGGAAGGTAACTTTTAATGCATTTTTGTTAATCTTGCTTATCCCCGCTCAACGACGTAGTTATGCTGTCAATAAGAATAGACCGGTAGCGGTTAAAGACCCTGCTTGGTAAATTAAAGCTTGTAAATCAACAACTAGATAATCAAATAACTTAATGAAATAGATAAAAACATGATTATTATCTAAACCATTATAGTAAAATCGATACATTCATTCATTGTGTAAAAATATCTCTGATTTTGGTTAATTGTTCAACCCTTAAATAAATAATTAGTACTAATATAACTTAGTAAATAATTAATCAACAAGTCCCTGTGGTTTCTACGTTTGGATTCTAAAAAGAGCCATTATATTACTTGGTTTGACCACGTACACTTGTGTGTGCCTTGGTAGAAACAACATGAGCTTCTACAAGCTCAAAGAGTTGTTGACTTTAATACCTATTCTAGCATTGCCTAGAAAGGTATGGCATTCTTGGTTTATTGTGATGCTTCAAGTGTGGAATTGGGTGGTCCATAATGCAAAATGGGAGTATTATAGCCTATTCTTCTCAACACCTGAAGGTTCATGAGAAGAATTACCCTACCCATGATCTATAGTTAGTTGCGGTGGTATTTGTATTGAAGTTGTGAAGTCACTATTTTTATGGGATGCATTGTGAGATTTTTATCGATCATCATAGATTCAAATACATCTTCTCACATCCAAACTTGAACATGAGGCATCATAGGATGTTAGAGCTTTTAAAGGATTATAAAATCTCCATGCTCTATCATCTGGATAAGGCTAATGTGGTAGTAGATGCTTTGAGTTGGAAGGTCTCTAGTATGGATAGTTTGGCATTCCTGAAGATTGAGGAGAGAGCTTTAGCTTTGAAGGTTCAGTCATTGGCTAGACAGATGATTCAACTTGATTTTTCCACCTCACAATATTTTGGCCTTCATTAAGGCTAGGTCTTCCTTGATGGATCAGATCCATGATCACCAGCTTGATAATGATAAGCTATGTATAATCTTGGAAAAATATTGACGGGTGAATCCAAGTCTACTTCACTTGACTCCGAGGGTATTTTGAGGATTAATGGTAGTACTTTTATGCCTAAGGTGGGTGGTTGGGTGCGTATGATCTTAGATGAAGTTCACTGTGCCAAGTACTCTATTCATTTAGGAGTGGAAAAGATGTTTCATAACTTAAAACAACACTATTGGTTATGTGGGATGAAGAAGGATATTGAAGACTTTGTGGCCAAGTGTCTAAATTGCCAGTAGGTGAAGTATGAGCACCAGAGATTGGAGGGTTCAATACAGAGGATTCCCATTCTCGAGTGGAAATAGGAGCGATTACTATAGATTTTGTGATAGAGTTACCCTTGGCATTGGCTAAGTATGATTTAGTTTGTGTGATAACGGAGGCATTAGGCAAGTATGATTCAGTTTGGTGATAGTGGACTGATTGACCAAGTTAACTCATTTCCTTGAAGTGAGGATTGCCTATAATGTGGAGCAACTGGCTAGGATCTACATTTGTGAGATTGTCAAATTGCATGGTGTGCCTATTTCCATTGTGTCGGATTGAGGTTCATTGTTCACTTCTATAATGACCCTCTAGATTATTCTGTGGTTCCATGAATATTTATGATTTTGAGCATTTGCATAGTGACCTTGGGCTATTTGTGACTTATTGACACTAATTCTTCGGTAGTTGGGTGAATCGTTCAACAATTATGCAGTGTTTCGAGTTAAACGAGAGATTTTAATCGTAAAATGAATTTTAGATAAAGTCCTAGTAAATGGCCTTGGAGCGGAACTTTGATAGTTCCATCAGCTCCTAAATGACCAAATTAGGTGAGGAGCATGTTCGGTGCAATTACATCGAGTTTTGCAAATTTAGCCTTCGTAATAGGTTAATAGTTGACTTTAGTTACCATCCTAGAGAAACATTCCCTAAATGGAAATTCTAACCATACCGTTGGATCCGAAACGTCAAATTTGGTCTAGGAGGACCTTCCCTTTGGTTCCAAGGCTTCTGGATATGTTTGGCCCCTTCGCTAGATTTTGATATTGGGAAATGGGACCCACATTGGAAGAAAATGTCCTCCAGTGGGAATTTCAACTAAACCATTGAGTCCAGAATGCCATTTCCGATCAGATCTCATATATGGTTTCTATTTTTCTGACTCCGAATGAGGCCGGAGTATCGAAATTAAGTTTGAGCGATTGTTAAAAGTCAAAGGTGGCGGATGATGTAGCTCAATGAGGAACTGCCATGTGGCAAACAGTTTATTAAAAAAAATAGGAAATTAGTGTATATATCTGGAAAGCTTTCCGGAAAACGGAAAAACCATATGAATGCGATCTCTTTCGAATGCGACATATCTTTTGAAACACAAAATAAATTTTGAATGCAATATCTTCTTCATTTTTTATCTGATTTGGTAGTTTCAAAAGCCTAACTTGCATATTTGTCCAAGAGGAACACCATGAGAGCTCCGGAAATTGATTTTGGCATGTCATTGAAGGTATAATTTGTCATTTTTCCTGCAGTGTATTGAATGTGATTTTTGAACTTTGAGTTGCGATTTCTTATCCGTTTTGAGTCGCAATAATGGTGTAATTTGGGTCTGTTTGTATAATTTTGTGAGTTGTATGTAGTGATAATGTAAGAATTAATTGATAGAGCTCCGTTTGGTGCGAAAATGCAATTATAGCTGCAGTTTATGTTCGTACTTTTTTCGAAAATTTCGTGTTGTGATATCTCGGTCATTTCTTATCAGAATTAAGTAAAATTTGGGTCGAAATTGCACTACTTTTTGATACCTATGTCATGTTATATTCAAATTCTATTAATTTGTCTGTATTTGTATGAAATTTGGGCGAGCAACTGCTATACATATATGTACTTTCCTATAAGAAAAGTCCTTTGTTTTGGAGCTGTTTCTGATTGTTCTGAGCCTCATTTTGAGCTCAGCTTTTGTCTATAGGCTTGGGGTAATGTAGATATCATTTTATGGGGTTTGGTTGGAAATTTTGGGCATGGGCCCCATTTTTCCCATTTTAGTTGCAATTGACCATTCTTCCCCTTTTCTTGAGATATTATGGCCAAAATGGTCGCATTAGTATTGTGACTCGTATTTTGATAGTTGAACAACACTAAAGGTCATCAGGGACTAAAAACTCACGTGGGATGATTTGGAGCATGTGGATTTGCCTTTCGGGTAGGCTAGGCTTTCCTTACCTCTAGACTGAGCTAAAATACATGTATATTGGGAGCCTATTTGTGGTTGGAAGTCCTAAGTAAGATATATATTTATGTCATGAGGCTAAACTGTAAGTTGTATTTTTTGCTATGCATTTAAACACTATTTTCACGATTTATTAAGACCTATTTTCCTAGATAGTAATTGTACTTAGCATATGGGGTAACTACGGTTAGTTTAGGATACTTGTGGTTGTTTTGGACTGTACTAGCTGTAATCACTATAGTAGCTGAGTACTAGCACTGTGGAACTAAGAAAAGCCTAACAAAGGCTGGATATGTGCTAATTGATAATCACCTAAGTTACACCTCCTTTTATAGGATAAAGCAGTCATTGTCAAGAAATTGAACCTAACCAAGGTTAGGGTAGAACCCACAGGGAATGCGTAGACTCAAGAGAATTCAATGATAGCAATTCGAGTAGTTAACCAACTTACTTCCCCGGAGGGGGGGGGGGTTGGAAAATAAAACTAAACTAACTAACACAAGAGAGAAATCAATATGGAGAAAAGCTAGGGTATTGTATTCCCCATGATTTCTTTACTCAGTATCACCGGATAACCTAATTTATTTCTAGTGTTAGCATGTAGCACAGTAAGTTAAGTTCACCAATCCCTTTCATCAAAGGTGAGAGGTGAATCCACTATGTGACTTGGCCCATCTCCATAGTGTGCTTTACTAACTCTTACCTATCAGTACAACCTCCCCTTGGCTAAATTTGGTTAATTAGACAAGAACACATCAATCGAGTCCTTTTAATTAATCTCTAACAGTAACACTAGGCAGGTTCTAATGTTTGCCACCATCAGAAAACATTCAAAATGAAGAGAATTTAATAAATGTATGCACACTTTCCAAGAATTATGAATTATCCGATTTTACCTTGTTAGTTCTTCATGGTTCCCACAATCCTACTTGTGGATTTAGCTACTCATGCTTTGTGTCAGAATCACGAATTGGAAGAACATAATTGAACACATACACAATTGAATTACGAACAAGCAAATCCAACTTCAAAGAGAACCACAAGATTAAAGATGAAATTAAAGTAGAAGTGTTCTCAAAATCTCTCCAATATAATCTCACTATTTTCTCTATCTAACTATTGAGTTCACAGAGTACTATGTGAAAAATTATGAAAAATAACCTAAACAATCCTATTTATAATAAGTAAAATGCAAGTCCTAAACATAGTAGGATAATTGGTCAGCACACCTCACGAAAGGGGTTTACGGGCCGTATTGCATTCCACGGGCCGTAATCGGGGTCTCATACAATGTTGCTGAAAATTTGGACTTCAAGTCTACGACACGTCTCTACGACTCGTAAAGTGGTTTATGACCCGTAAGGGGGTTTCATCTGATGAATCTTCAGAAAGTCCTAATCTCTTATCGTCATGGCAGAACCATGGTCTACGACGCATAAATCATTCCACAACCCCTCTACATGTTCGTAAAACCAAATTTAGAAAATTAACCCCTCACTAGGATTGTCCACAAAATCACTTCAAGACCTGTAGAATGATCTATGGCTTGTAAAGGTCTCATATTGCATCAAAAATCAGCAACTTCTGTATTTCTTCCCAAAATCAAGGCCAAACCTGGAATCTTGCAAATATAATGCAAAAACACATAAAACCAACTAACATCACATTGAGAACATACAAAATTCTAAGTTTTAAGCATCAAAAGGGTTGTATTTTGACCGCTCATCAACATTCTCAACTTAAAATTGTTGCTTGTCCTCAAGCAACGGACTCAATCTTCATAGATAATACAGTAATGCATAGACCTCAACCAAATGACATAGATCACATCAATTTAAACTTAGATACCCACACCACATTTCCAAAACAAAATCAAATAGCCATCTAGCAAAACAATACATACTAGTGCATGTGACAACACAACTATGACAACTGAGGTACTATTAACAATCTACAATTCTTGATTAAGTCTAATGCTAACAATTCAATGCAAGTGCCCTCATAGAAAAAAGTCCCATATCTAAAACTTAATGATGTTTTTATGTATAACACTAGGACTATGCAAAATCAGTCACTCTCATAAAGATATTTATGCATCATGTGTAATACCATAGACTTTCCCCTATACCCATGACTATGACATTTAACTACTTGGACTAGGATTACTTTGGTACTTTCTTATCTTGTAACATAGGCTTAAGGGGCTTTGGTGTGGTACTTTTGGAATATAGTGACTAAAGGCCCTCCTTGACACTACATTTTTCTGCACTTTTGCCCTACCAACTCTATTATTTTTGTCTCCTTCTCATTATCTCATTCTCCCTTTCTCCTATTTCAAGATTTTCTGGGTGTTTTTATTTCATTTTCAAGCCTGTTTCCTTGCTTTTCTTTTAAACTTCATTTTTCTATTAGCTCATAAGCATCACTTATTTTTTTTGCACCCAGGACATGATTTTTCCCTTTTTCTTTGTATCACTAATTTTCCCCCTCATTTTTGTGTTTCACCCTTACACTAGCCACCCTCAACTTAGGCTTTTCGCTTGAGTTGAGGTGCTCAATATCCATCTTCATAACTTAGGTCACTTTTGGTAGCCACCTCCAACTTAGGATTTTTACCTTAGTCAAGGTGCACAATGTTCAAGGAAGCACCAGGGCCAATTTCAGGATTTTACAACTAACAAGGCTAGGTAAATCAGGTGTTTGCAAAGTGTAGGTAGATGTTAGGCTCAAACATTAGGAACAAGGGATATATTGCAATATTTGGTTGGTCATTAAACTAAGTGGACTATTAAGATCAAACGCCTAAGATCTTTTCCTAATCCAATTAATCTACAATCTAACTTCGAGTAATAGGGCAAGTTCTGAATTAGCACAAAACACATGAATCAAGCAAATTAAGCCCATACTCACATGGCATTGACTAAATTATTAACAAAAGTCTCTCAAATAATTATGCTTTTCATCTCAATTTATCCTCACTCATCAGAACAAACATTGTCACACACCTAAATATGCATGGTTTCTATCTAAACTACTAATCAAAATTTTTGATGGATATCATTTTTCACACAAAACACAAAAACATGCTATATGCCACAAGTGTTAGTACTATATGCTACACATACTACCTAAACATTGTAAACGTGCCGGTTCAATAGAAAGTAAATATCCATAGAGAAAAAGAATACCGACAAGAAAACCCAAGATCAAAAATTGGGGTAGTTATAGACCCAAGCTACTCAGACTTCACCGAGGCCCATAAACTATCCACACCCCACCGAAAAAGATGTGCATTGTCGCTAATGCACATAATTAAAACAAAATAAAACACAAGGGGTCAAAAATCATACCTGGGCGCCTAAGCGCCAATATGTGGCTGAGTCTGACCACCCTCATCCTATGGGGTAGTCGTCTAACCAGTAGCACTCTCTCCGGAAGGGCCAACACCCCTCATGCTCTCACGCTCTTGAGCCTGTCGTCTCTCCTCCTTCCGTCTTGACTTTCTCAAGACAAGTTCGAGCTCCTCCTGCTCTGTAAGCCTCGCACATGAGCGTATAACATCTGGAATCATCCTCTATGCGGGGTCTCTTCTCGTGGGAAGACTGGGTAGGCTCATCAGAAGCAAAAAGATCTTCCACTGGCACCTTGGGTGCAGACTCTGGAAATGTCACCAGTGTTGCTAGTGCTGCTGTCATATCCGCCCGGAGCTACTTGGTCTCCATATAAAGGGATGTCAAGTCTGATGGTCGGGCTGCGCTCAAGCTCTACTGTACCCTCACCTCTAAAGCATCAATGCAAGCATCCAGATGGAGAGAAGATCCTAAATAATAGTGACTGTGAATGCCTGCATGCGACCCTTCGAGTCTGAAATGGCCTAGCAGACCCATGGCCTAATTTGTTGATCAAGTTAAGTCAATTGTGACTTAGCATGTGATAACCTCTGCACCATGGCCTGTATAGAGATGGCGGACACGTAAACCATGCTCATGGAAGTAGCCTGAGATGTCGTGGCCTGTGGTGTTGGAATAGAAGTAGTGGGCCCCCTCTCCTCATCTGCCTCAAGCTGCGGGGGCCTCCCCTCAGTAGTAGCAGTAGTGGCGGTGGTAGTTTTTGAATCCTCAAGCAATGGAGTTAGGGTGAACATCTCAAGCATAAAAGCAGGCTATGCTCGCCGGAGTGCCATCTGGTTCTCTTCAGCCTTGATCAGGCTGGGATCCAAGGAACGCTAGGCCTTCATCAGCTAGTTTAGCTGGTTTAAACTCTCCACCCTTGACTCTAGATGGATCTTTTATATCAAACAAGGGAATGGGATAGAGGTGGACCTCTTCAGGGCGGCCTCGTGAATCTACTCGGCTGTAAGGCGGGCCTAATCAATATCATAACAAGCCAAGATGGTGGAAACCAGTACTGCATGCTTTGACATCAGTGTTTTATCGGAAAGAGTAGGCCGGATGATTAATCAAACAACCACCTACCAAAACTTAGCGGGGAAACAAAGAGAAGCCTTAACAATAGGCTCCGAGTGTGTGGTGACCCAGGCAGATTCTGGTCCTTGCTCAGCAGTATAACCAGCTACCCATCTCATCAACCTAGCTCTGCACTCTATAGCTCTCATCACCAGTAGGTCCCTCGTCTGCTCCACTTTATAGTCAAACTCTGCAGTGAATCTAGGGTAGGGAACTCTAGTTCAAAAATCATCCGATGGATGGTGGTCTCCGATATATCCACCTGTCGGTCCCTCACTCTCGTCTCTGTCGGTTTGGGTTGAGTGAGGGGCTTCTTCCACTTGGGAAGAGTGCTATGAATGGTGGTCACATAGGAAGCATAGAACTCCCTCACCATAGTCGGAGAGTATCTTCTAAGAGATCTGGTCAGCCACTGAAGCCCGTATCTGATCATCGTGTCCTGGATATTGGGGACACAATTGAGTTTGTCTAAGATAACTCTGGGGTCTTCATAAATGGAGCAGGATGGCTTACCCCGCTTTATCTGCAACACGTCCTCAACATAGATGTTTCGCGTGCCCGCAATACATCACCAACTAGTGAGAGCGTCAGGTGGTGATGAATGAGGTAATGTAGAGAACCTGGTCTCTGATCCGTCCCCAGCTGCCTCAGAGCTGGAATCCTCTCTGGATGGAGTCATCTGGGGTGAATTGCTCTTGTTGTTGCCTCACCTATCAGGCTGGGGAGTGTGGACGATAAGAGCCTGAGTGTGCCTATCCCTGGAAATAGCTCTAGTCTGTGTTCTATCAGCCTTCGAGTCCGATTTGACCCGGAGGTCCTCTAGTGATCCCCTCAAGGTCGGGATCTGCTCATCCCTCGAAGACTCATCTCTAAGCCTCCTCTTTAGGGCCCTGATCTCATCAAATCTAGCCTTCAGGCCCATTGTACCTGAAACATAAACATATATGTACCTTGGTTAACCCCATAAATCAAAAATTGAAATGCAAAATTAATTTAGATTAAGTTATAGAAGGGTCTACGAAAGCATCTTTACAGGTCGTAGTTAGTACTACGAACCGTAAAGAGCTTTCGTAAAATGGTCGTCCAAACAATTTTTGTCACTGGAAAAGTTTACTAGACTAGGTACGACTCATAAAAAGGTTTACGAGTTCTAGACTGAGTCTTAGAGGATTCCAGTGTGTAAATTTATTCCAGGCAACGATCTACAAGACCTGTCTACAAATCGAAAAGTGCTATACGACTCATACAAGGTGTCGTCTGATGGATACTTAGAAACTTCAAGTTATTGGAATCTTGTACGAGGGGCAATTACGACTCATGGAATGATCCCCGGGACGTAAAAGGCACTCGTAGACAAGAAAACTCAATTACCTGAGTTTCAAAGCCCATCATAATGGACCCTATATGATTTTTTCAACATATATTCCACCAGCATTGAAGCAAAACTACACATCCACATGATTTTCATACCACAACTGATAGCCCAACATGCTATTCAATGTATATACCCCATCGAAAATAATTAGACATGCTTCCCCTACTATTCCGACCACATATGGACAAATTCTCAATAGAATTATGTACCTATGTCATCACCAACCAATTCACACACAAAATCAATTCATCACACATGGTGGTTGATTTAATAGGCGCCAAACATACTATTCAAAACATATAATCAAGACAACGATATCTATTTCAGACTTAGATAATTACATAAACATGGGTAACCATATTTAAAATTTCACACATGGGTTTTGTATCTAAACTACCATTCCCAACATACTTCCAATTCAATCACACAAACATAGGCATATTAAAGGTTTTTAACCAACTGAAAACTTACCAAGTTATGTGATTAACTTGTAGAAAATGAAGGAGGTGAAGAGGTACAGAGGCACTAAACCCTAGGTCGTCGAAAATTAACATTGAGAAATGAGGATATAGCTGCCATAGGTGGTCGGAATCTCGGGGGGTAGGGTTGGTTGGGTATATTACTAAATTAGGTCTAAAATGGGATTAAAATAATTTAACCCTATTATTTATACCTCGATCAGGTCAACTGAAATTTAATGGGCATGGACTCTATAAAACCCCGAATACGAACCATAACGTATTTTATGACTCGTGAATTGTGGTTTCATAGAACATCCAAACCCTAGATTTTAGGACTGGGTTTATAGACTATCCTACCAGTCGCAGAGTTATTTACGACTCATAGATTTGGTCGTAGAAACCTCCGCACTTAGAAAAATTTCAGGAAACTTACCTGGGGTCCATGAGCCCTATTCTCACCTCGTAGTTTTATCTGTGTATCATAAAGTTGACTTGTGGATTGGAGTGCATAACTCTTTGCTCACTGGAAATGTCTACGAGATGGTATACGGGTCATAAAGTGTTATATGGCCCGTAGAACCAGTCGTAGAGACACTTCTTGATGCTTTTCTCAGCCAAAAATGGCTGACTTAGCCCTTTACTTGTATATTCTTCATAGAACAAACTCTTACCCTGTATGCAACCAGCCCAATGTCAAAATTTACGATCAAAATACAAGAAAATAAACTACCTATGAGTCCAAAACTGAAAATAAACCTACAACTACCATATTACATCAAGAACCTTGGGTTGCTTCCCAAGTAGTGCCTGATTTATTATCGCGACACGACTTGGAAAAATTGGTTACTCAGACTTTACCAATTACCAAGACTTCATTCTTCAGATCATCTGGCTGCTTCATGTACTAACAGGTATTAAAGACAACCACTTCGTCGTTCAATCTGCACCTGAGTTGATCGGCTTCAATATCCACTAGTGCTCATCTAGTGGCAAGGAACAATCTTTCCATCATGATTGGGATGTCAAAGTCAACTTTGCAATCTAGGATCACAACGTTTGTGAGGAATATAAACTTTTCAACTTTAACCAACATGTCATATAGTATCCTAACAGGCTTCTTCACTGTGCGATCGGCCATCAAGAACGCATGTTTGTTGGAGCAGAGGCTCCCAAAACTAGCTTCTTGAAGACCACAAGGGGCATCAGATTAATGCTGGCACCTAGATCACATAGCATCCTTGTAAACTCCACATCTCCGATGGTGCAGGGTATGGTTAAAGCACCAGGATCTTCTCACTTCAGAATAAAAGACTTTGCAGCAATAGCACTGCAATGCTAAAGCTCTTGGGAGAGGTCCTAACTCACAATATGCTTTTTAGTAACTAGGTCCTTTATGTACTTTGCATATCCTGACAACTTCTCCAATACCTTAATAAGAGGGATATTGATGGAGAGTCGTTTCAGCATGAAGAGAAAGTGTGTGAACTTGCCTTCCTACTCCCTTTTTTTGATTTTTTAAGGAAAGAGAGCAGGAGGTCTAGGAAGGGCTTCAACTTTTGTGGCGCATCAGCAGCTTCACTCACCCCATCCTTGCCACTATCATTTCCCATATCTACATCCTTGGCAACAACTATCTCCTCTCGAACATCATCCTTATCAACTGGCATGGGAGGATCAATGGTGCTCTTGCCACCCCGAGTAATAACCGCCATAGATGGCTCTTCATTTTTAGGATTCTAAATGGTGTTGCTAGGCAGTGTACCCCTTTGATGTTGATTTAGTTGAGTCAACAGTTGACCAAACTGTTGCTCAAGCTGTTTGATAGCCACAGAATGAGACTCAATTTTTTGATTGATGCTGGAAATCTCACATTTCATACTCGTCAGAGTCTCATCCTATGTCTCATCTTTCTTCAACAGGTTGTCAAACATCTCCTCAATTCTGGAACTACTTGCACTTGCATTGCAGTTATGTGGTGTCACATAGGGGCCATTTCTGAAGCCATCTCTGTGACCCCAATCTGTATCTCTGTCTTGACCCCTGTTCCTATCATAATATCCTTCGCGATTGTCCCTATAAGCTACATCTCTATTGAAGTTCCGACCTTGGTTTCTTTGACCTTGGCACCAATAGTCCTGATTGGACCCTTCGGCGTTGGTTTGGAAACCCCCCGTTTGATCAGCGACAGAACATGTGTCTTTGTTAACGCTAATCTATTTTGAATGATGACAAATTTCACGAAAACCACAAAAGGAAGCTATTCGGTCTAAAAGTAAAGAAAATTAAGCTCAAAGGAACAATTAAAGATGGAACCAGTCAAAAAATCTCCTTATGGAAAATCATATCAGAAGGAGGACATCAAACGAAGAAATCAATCACAGAAGATTAGGGTCCAAGAAAAGATCTGCACAAGATTCTAAAATCAATCAAAGATCGACCAAGTCAATCAGGACCACAACAAAATATTAAGAAAAAATGAAATTCTGCACATTGAGAAGATCTAGCAAGCAAAGAAGAATTAACAATATGACTGCAAAATCTGAACGTTTGAGAAAATCAAGATGATTGACAGATTGCCATTCCTTAAAAGCCTTAGGCTTATTCTTAGAATGAGGAATCATCACTGCCTCTATCAAATGGTCAAAAACCTTGGGATGCCATCTCTTCTATATAAGGAGGCATCCAGATATCTAATCAGCATATAAGCCTACTACACTTCAAGCCTTCTTCATACTCTTCATTTTTAAAAAATCATTGTAATCTTTAGTCTTTATTTTACTGTGTAAGAAAAAGAGAGAGAAAAGAAGAAACATTGAAAAAAGAGGTCTGTATCAACAAAAAACCAAGAAAAAGACAAAAAAAAGAGAGAAAAATATTCTGAGTTTTAGTTTCCACTATTTGTAACCTCAAACTCTATTAAAGGCTTGAAAAGATATCCCTTGCAACCCAAGGGGACTGGACTTAGGATTCACATTGAATCTAAACCTGTATAAAAACATCTAAGGTTGAAATTTCCCTTTACGCACTTTATTTTTCTGCATACTTTTATTTCTGCTTTAATTAGTTGACTATTTGGTATACTAGTTGACTATCTGAATAGAGGCTTAAGTTAAGAAAAAGGAAGAAAATTCAATTCAACCCCTACTCTTGCACTTTAAATTGGTATCTGAGTTTGCCCTCACTTATTTTTCTGTCTAACCACAGGTGAGAAAAAAATCATGTCAAATCAAACTCAAACCATTGGAACACTATTTCAAGAGGGAACTTCTCAAACCAGATCTCCCTATTTCAATGGAAAGCATTTCTCTCACTGGAAAGTCAAAATGGAGACCTTCATCAAGTATTATGATGTTAAGGTTTAGAGGGTTATCAAACTTGGTGATATTCCTATTCCTATTGCGAAACCTGCAAATGGAAATTCATTAACCACTTAAGAAAGTCAGACTATTATCGTTCCCAGTCTGGAAAACTATGCTGATGAACAAGTGGAGATCATCTTGATAAATTCAAAAGCTACGAATGTTCTATACAATGCAATCAGTGGCGAAGAATATGAGAAATTTCCAGCTGGGAAACTGCTAAAGAAATATGGGACAAAACTGCAAGCCACCTATGAAACAACTGACAAAGTAAAGAAACTATTGTCATTCTCCTTGTCTATGAGTATGGATTATTCCAAATGAAAGAAGGAGCATCTGTTGAAAGTATGTTTGCATGACTAAGCAAGATCATAGGAGAACTCAAAGCTGCAGGAAAGGAATATGCTCCTATAGAGCACATAAGGAGAGTTCTGAGAAGTATACCTCCTCAATGGCATGCCAAAGTTGTTGCACTCAAAAAGTATGGATCTAAAGAACCTAGCATATGATAAGGTTCGAGGAGATCTTATTGCCTTTGAGAAGATACATCTGAACAAAAAGGGCAAAGAAGATGAGAAGAAGAAATCAGTTGTTTTCAAAGCAACTGATGATAATCAGGATGATGAAGATGAATTCAATGAGGATGAAATTGTACTAATCACAAGATATGTCATGGAAAAATTTTGGCGCAACAGAAATCAAAGAAGAGGTAAGCCAAATATCTCTAGAAATAAACAAATTGCTAACTATAATCGAAATGATGGTAGGTGCGATGATTGCGACAAGCTTGGATACATTGCAAGTGAATGTCTTGAAACTAAGAAAAGGAATCCTCAAAACTATGGAAAAAAACAAACTCTTAGCAGCTGGAGTGATAAAGACACATCTGAGTACGATCAAGATGACACTAGAAATGTGTGCTTCATAGCCATTGGAGGATCCTGTCAGGTAAAACCATACTTTTTTATAAATTGCAATAATTTAAGAGCTTTACTGGACCAAACCATTACAGACTTGAAAAGATCTTTGGAAAATCTTAGGACCATTAAAGATGAAAAGAGAGCTTTCGAAATTCAACTCGAGGTTTGTTCTGTTGAAAGAGATATTTTTATGAAGAAATTTTTGAATTAAAAAACCTTTTTAAAAATGCTCAAAAGCGTTCTAGTTCTAATAAAGAAATTAAGTCATCTGGCTCAGACCAGTTGACTCATTCTCAAAGTGAATATTATAGTCTGCCCGAATCTGATGAAACTAGTAAAGGCTCTTGTTATTATTATGGTAAATCTATTCATTCCTATTCAAGGTGCAGATATCATATCTCCAAACCCACTAACCTGGTTTGGAGAGTCAAAAATAACCCTAACAAAAAAGGACCCAAAACTCATTGGGTACCCAAAAACAAGTAATCTTGTTTTGCAGAAACTCCGCGTGAAATCAAAAGACAAATGGTATCATGACAGTGGAAAATCATATGATAAGCAACCAATATCTGTTCAAAACTGTTCCTGAATTTAAGGGTGGAAAACTTCGATTTGGTGACAATTCAACTGAAATTGTTATTAGTATTGGAATTATTTCTTTTAATGAAACCTGTGAAATTACTAATGTGTATCTTATGAAAGGATTAATGTACAATCTGTTAAGTATTATTCAACTATGTGATGCTAACCTTGAAGTAAGATTTAAGAAAACTGGATGCATTATTGAGGATATTTCAGAAAAGGTTATTCTCCTAGGAAGCAGGGACAAAAATGTTTACATTTTGGACTTTGTCAAAGGATAACTGCATATTTGTTTGGCTTCCATTTCTGAAGATCCTTGGATATGGCATAAGAAACTTGACCATACTAGCATGAGGTTAATCGAAAAGCTTGCAAAACAGGAACTGGTGATTGGACTCCCAAAGCTAGACTATAGAAAGGATCACATCTGTGATACTTGTCAAATGGGTAAGCAAACAAGGAACTCTTTCCAATATAAAGATACTGTCTCCACTACAAAAGCTCTTCAACTTTTTCACATAGATCTATTTGGTCCAACTAGAACTGCAAGCATTGGTGGTAAGAGGTATGCTTTTGTTATTATAGACGACTACTCTCATTTTACTTGGGTTATGCTTTTAGCTAACAAAGATGATACCTTAAGAAATTTTGAGTTCTTTTGTAAGAAAGTATAGAGGGAAAAGGCTACTATATTACTTCTATAAGAAGTGATCATGGAGGAGAATTTAAAAGCAAAGCCTTTGAAAGATTCTGCAATGAAGAAGGATACTCACACACCTTCTCCGCCCCTCACTCTTTTCAACAAAATGGAGTTGTTGAGAGAACAAATAAAACACTTCAAGACATGGCTAGAACTATGATTTGTGAACTCTCTCTTCCTCACCACTTTTGGGTAAAAGTGGTAAGCACTGCATGTCATATTGTTAACAAGTGTCTCATTAGGCCAATACTCAAGAAGACGCCTAACAAACTTTGGAATGAAAAGAAGCCTAACATCAGTTACTTTCACCCCTTTGGCTGCAAATGTTTCATTCATAACAATGGTAAGGGCAATCTAGGTAAATTTGATCCTTGTAGTGATGAAAGTATCTTTCTTGGTTATTCTACTACTAGTAGAGCATATTGAAGTTTTAATAAACGTACATCTACTATAGAAGAATCCATTCATGTTGTTTTTGATGATTCTAATCCTATTCCTGAGAAAAGATGTAGTTTTGATGATGAGGATACCACTAACAATGAAAAAACAATCTCTACAGTAGTTGCAAATAATGATCAGTGGACTATTGCTGAAGAAAGCCAACCAACAGTTCAAAATGTTCCAAATGAATGGAGAATTGAGCCTAACTATCCTAGAAAATTCATTATTGGTGATGTCAGTGAAGGAATGAGAATAAGGGCATCTAGCAAAAGAAGTGCTAAGATAGCCCTCATATCCCTATTCGAGCCAAAACAGGTAGAAGAAGCTTTGAAAGACCATGACTGGGTAAACGCAATGAAGGAAGAATTAGATCAATTTGAAAGGAATCAAGTCTGGACCTAGTTCCCAAACCTAAGAATGTTACAATCAATGGAAAAAAATAGGTATTTACAAACAAACTGAATGTGGCTGGAGAAGTAAGTAGTAATAAAGCTAGACTTATCGCTCAAGGTTACTATCAACAGGAAGGAGTCGACTATGATGAAACTTTCGCTCCTGTAGCAAGGTTAGAGCCCATTTGAATTCTTCCTGCTTATGCTACCTATAAAGGTTTTAAACTTTTTAAAATGGACGTGAAAAATGCTTTTTTAAACAATTTTAGTGAAGAAGAAGTTTTTTGTAAAACAACCTCCAGGTTTTGTAAATCCATATTTTCCTTATCATGTGTTTAATCTTTCAAAAGCTCTCTATGGACTCAAACAAGCTCCTAGAGCTTGGTATGAGCATCTAAGAAAATTTCTCTTCTCCCATGGTTTTCTCAAGGAAGCATCGACACCACTTTATTTATCAAAAAATCTTCCTCGGATAAGATTATTATTCAAAAATATGTTGATGACATTACTTTTGGAAGTACTAACCCTAATTTGTGCAAGGACTTTGCCGAACTTATGCAAAGTGAATTCGAAATGAGTATGATGGATGAGTTACCTTTCTTCTTGAGCCTTCAGATATTTCAAACTGATCAAGGGATATTCATTTGCCTAAGCAAGTGTGCTTTGGAACATGTGAAAATATTTAGTATGGAAAATGCTAAACCCCATTAGCACTCCCATGAGTCCTTCTTGCAACCTGGACCTTGATGCAAATGGCAAGAGCATTGATGAGTCAAAATATAGAGGTATGATTGGATCTCTACTTTATCTCACTGCTAGTCATCCTGACATCATGTTCAGTGTATGTAAGTGTGCTAGATTCCAATCCGATCCTAAAGAATCTCATTTAACTGCTGTCACAAGAATTATTCGATACGTAGTTGGAACCACTTCCTTTGGACTATGGTATGAAAGATCCCCTACACTTGATCTTTGTGGATTTTCTTATGCAAATTATGAAGGTGTTCAAGTGGATCGAAAAGCACTAGTGGATCCTTCCAATTCCTTGGAAATTGCCTAGTCTCTTAGAATAGAAAGAAACAAAACTGTTTCTCAATTTCAACAACAAAAGTCGAATATGTAGCAATTGGTTTATGTTGTGCTCAAGTTTTATGGATAATTCATCAATTAACTAATTTTGATATAATTGCTAGGCCTGCTAAATTGTTATGTGATAATTCAAGTGCTATTTGTTTAACCAAAAATCCTATTCATCATTCTCGAGCTAAGCACATAGATATTAAGCACCATTTTGTTAGAGATCATGTTTTAACTGGAGACATTGAAATTGGTTTTGTCAACACTGATAATCAATTGGCTGACATTTCTACAAAACTCCTTCTTGAAGAAAGATTTTGCTTTCTCAGGAATTTGCTAAATATTATTTCCAAATCAGTTTAACTTTGTTTTTGAAAATTGCTGATATTTATGGAATTTCGCAATTTATTTTCAGCATATAATTGAAATTTTTTTGATGCATTTATTGCCTATTGATTTTGTTCCTTTTTCTTATTATACCAATTCTAATTGATTACCCTGCATTAATTATGACGGTCGGCATTTGATTTCTTCCTTAGCTCTTTTCATGTGTTAGTCTTTTTCCTTTCACATCCCATCGTAAAGTTTGCCGCCTCTTTTCTTTTCAACTTTCGTCCTTCTTTTCTTCTTTTTAATTTCTTCCCTTCCTTACTACTTCTCATCCCTTTTCCCCTCCTCTTTCCTTAATCCACCATGCCTCCTCGCAAGAGTTCAAGAAACTAAGGGATGGGTGTTGCTCAATCCCTCATTCCCATAGATTCTGAAAACTCTTTTACTCCCTCATCTCCTCCTTCTTCCAACTCTCCTCTTGTTTTGACTCTCAAGCACTCTACTCCTACTCATCGCTCTGGTGATCTGAAAAAGAAGGGTAAGTTTGATTTTTCAGATTCTCTTGATCTAAAAATTGACTTCTGGTACTCCTCAAACGAAACCCTCTTCCAAACCTTGAAATCCAAAACCATTGTTCATGGATGCATTATTGATCTTGATTTACTCATGATTCTTCACTGTCCCATTAAAGGGTTCTTCAAATTCCATGGATGGGCTAAGATTTTCTTCTCCCCTCCAAAGGTGGTGTATGAACCGTTGGTAAGGTTATTCTATGCAATTCTTCGCTCCTCTAAGCTGGGTGAAGTAGAAACCCTAGTTCTTAGTAAGCATATTTTTCTCGACTGTGAAGTCTTGGAAGAAATTCGTGGCCTTCTGAGTTTGATATTACTTTTAAAGTGGCTAAAAGGGCCCTCTCCTCTAATCCTTCTGATCCCTGTCACTTTATCCTTGGCCCCAAAGATGTCTCTTTTGAAGCTTGAGTTATTGCTCACATTGTTGCAACCAGTCTTCTCCTAAGAGCCGGTTCCTTCTCTTCCCTGTCTGTTCGAGACACCTTCTACACATACTGTATTCTCTCTTAGAAAAGATTCAAACTTTCCTCCTTCATTCTCAACTATATGATTGACTCTATCATTGATCCCCCTAGCCTTCCCTATTGGATGATCATATCTCGCATCTTGGAGGCCAACTCCATTGGAATTGCTGATATTCCTTCTATAACTGTGAAGCAGTTCTACAACTCAAGGGCTTTTGGCAGCATGGGCTATGTTCTCTCTAATGACTCATAGGTCTTGATATCTGATACTACTGCTCCTGTATCTCTCTCCGATCCTGCCCCAACTACCCCTATCCCTCCCAACTCGGTGAATGCTAAGGTTATTGAGTATCTTTTGGCAAACATTTCTGGAATGGATGAAAAGTTTGAAACCCTTCAGGATCTCCTCCACTCCAATCACTGCAAATTCGAGTCTGTTGCCAAATCCGTTGAGAAGATCAGGGCATTCTCCAAGGAAACTGACACTGATGTTGCAAAGTTTCGACTAAAGTTGGAGAAAGTGGTCAAGGATGTTGCAAAATTTTCTTGGAAAATTCAGACCAGTTCGGATAAATTATCTACCTCTCTGATGCCATGATTGATTATATGAAAACCTCTCTTGTGAATACTCTGATATACTTCCTCAGGCCTCGTGTCTGATTCTGTTTTGTTGTTTTAATATTTTGCTAAGGGCCTGTGTCACGACCCGACCCAGGGGCTGTGACTAGTGCCAATTAGGCACTCAGACAAACACTAACCCGAAAACTCAACTATTGCAGACAAGAAATCTACCAAAATTTTGGCAGAGTTTCCTCTATTTAACGGACTAACCTCACCTCGAAACGGAAGCCCAGAAAAGACAACATACATATATATATACATAAGCGGGCCGACAAGGTCACCGCTGCGGTACAACCGCCCAACGAACATCTCA
>JAPFFP010051849.1:0-30454 GCA_026153255.1 Solanum medicagineum
TGGTTTTGAGATGATTTTTGCTGAAAATTCTGCGATTGAGTTTTCTGAACCCAAAGAAGATATTTGGACTAAAAATAAGTGTATGTACGCGATAGATGCGCATCGCACACCTATCGTGCACTCTCACTATAATTTGTTTTCGCATCAAAAAATTATTTTTTGATCCGATTGCTCTAAAATCTATCGAGACCATTTTCCTACTCAATATTTCATGCTAATTGTATATCCAACTTCGGATTTGCTATCAGAGCATGGGAAGGCGTGTTATGCGCATATCTCTCTTCTAGGAGTATTATGGTAATTTTACTAGGTGTTATATTATCTCCCCCTTGGAATCTTCGTCCTTGAATGATGAATAAGAATGATAATCAAAGCATGAATACAATCAATAATCCTCTAAATACTCACTCAATTAATCAAATTCTCGACTCCTCATCAATCTTATCAACCTCTACTAAGACTCAATAATAGATACATCAACTCAGAAATAGCTAAATCAATTTAGGTCCAGGTTAAGGACATTATCTTCAACATTCTCATTATCAAGCATGAATAGAAGTAGATATTTAGTTCTTATCAATTTCCTCAACTTTCAATGTGGCTTCCTCAACGAATTGATTTCTCAACCGGACTTTGACTGAGGCGGTCTCTTTGGTCCTCAATTGCGAACCTGAGATGATGGATTTGGACTGGAATCTCCTTATATGACAAACTATCCTTTACTCCAATTCTCTCAACAGGGATTACCAAGGCATGGTCTCCCAAGCATTAATTCAACATCGAGACGTGGAACACAAGATGAATTGCGTCTAGCTCATAAGGTAACTCTAACTCATAAGTAAATTTCCCAATCCTCTTCACAATCTGATAGGGGCCAATATAGAAGGGCCTCAACTTCACCTTCTTCCCATATCTCATGACACCCTTTATAGGTGACACTTTCAAGTAGACCCAATCATTCACCTCGAACTCTAAGTCTTTTCTCCTCACATCGGTGTATGATTTCTGGTGACTCTACGTAGTCTTTAACCTTTCTTTAATGAACTTTACCTTCTCCATTTTCTAATGAACAAGATCAGGTCCAATCAACTCAACTTCAACAACATCAAACCACCCAATTGGTAATCTACACCTCCTCTCATACAAGGCTTCATACGGAGCCATTTGAATGCTTGTATGAAAACTATTGTTATATGCAAATTCAATCAATGGTAAGTGGTCTTACCAATTTCCTTTGAAGTCAAGAACAAAGGCTCTCAGCATGTCCTCTAACATCTAAATTATATGTTCTGTCTGACCATTTATCTGAGGGTGAAAAGCAATACTCAGATTCACTCTAGAACCCAATCCTTTCTAGAAGGATCTCCAAAACTGGGAGGTGAATTGAGCTCCTCTGTCCAATATAATGGAAAAGGAAAGTCCATGTAACCTCACAATCTCACGGATATACAACTTGGCATACTCCTCTGTAGTGTTAGTTGTCTTAACTGCTAAGAAATGAGCCGATTTGGTCATCCTATCCATAATCACCTATATCAAATTATGTTGCTTTCGAGACTTCGGTAGACTAGTAATAAAGTCCATGTTGATTAGCTCCCACTTCCATTTAGGAATCTCAAAGTTATGTGCCAATCCACATGGCCTTTGCTGCTCAACCTTAACTTGTTGGCAATTCGGGTACTTAGAAACAAACTCAACAATATCTCTCTTCATCTACTTCACCAATAGAATTCTCTCAAGTCATGGTATATCTTGGTAGAGCCAAGATGAATGGAATATCTAGAGCTACAGGCTTAAGCCATAATTCTATCTCGAACACCATCAATATCTTGAACGAACAATCTACTCTGGTACCTCAATACTCCATCTCTCCCTTTGGAGAAGACCATCACTTTCTGTTTGTGGATAGCCTCTTTCAATTGAAGTATGACAGGATCTCGATCTTGCTTTTCCTTTACCTGTGCCACTAAAGATGAACCAGACCCATTCTGAACATTAACTACTCCCTCATCATTCTCCTCGATCTAAACTACCAATCAAGCCAATTGATGAATTTCTTTAGCTAGCTCCTTCTTTCCCTCCTCAACATGGGCCGTACTACCCATTGATGACCTGCTAAGAACATTAAAAATAATGTTAGCTTTACTTGGGTGGTAGATAATGCTTATGTCATAATACTTGAGAAACTCCAAGTATCTCCTCTGTCGCAGGTTAAGCTCCTTCTGAGTGAAGACATACTGCAGACTCTTGTGGTCAGTGAACACATCCACATGCACTCTAAGTAGTGGTGCCAAAGTTTAAGCTCAAACACCACCATTGCTAACTCAAGATAGCCGGATAGTTTCTCACATGAACCTTAAGTTGTTTAGAAGCATAGGCAATCTATCACGACCCAAGTCTAGGTCCTAGATGTGACATGACGAATAGGATCCCAAAGGGTCCTCAAAAAAGCCTATTAGCATATCATTCACACATCCTTGGTCTTGGAAGCAAAGTAAACAACATCAAGAGAATACAATTAAAGATAAAGACTAAGAGGAGAGTTTAGTAGCAAAAATGTTAAAGAGTCAAAGCTTAATGTAATTACATCACTTGTCCAACAACACCTCTAACATAGATTGGGTGGGGGCCAAAACAAGCTTTACGGGCTCACCCTATTAGTAAAAAGTGTTCCTCATGAGGAAATAACATAAGCAAAAGAGAGAAAGGCTAATGTCCCCGAACATGAGGACTCACCACAAGCTATCTTCAAGATGTCAAAACTAGCAACGTCTAGGATGATCGTGTGGAGTTCCGATCCCTACATGGAACATCATGTAGGCATAGAGTATGCGTTAGTACATCTGAATGTACTAAGTATGTAGGATGCAATGCAAAAAGACATAGGCAACATAGTCAACATGCATATGTATAGGCAAGTGATAGTATATTAGCAACATGGCATGCATGATCAATGCTTGAGAAAAATATGCTTAGATAGAATATAATACATGTGTAGGAAGAGACCATCATCATAGACCAAGAACTTAGTACTTGGAATCCAAGACATGCCACCCGCTTGGAAGATGGATGAGGCAGATAACCCTCATCTTTGCTAGTACAGGATTGCCACCACCCGACATGGTAGATAAGGTACATACCCCTTATCATTAGTAGTAGGGAATTGCCACCACCCGAGAAGGTGGATGAGGTACATACCCCTCATCTTTGGTATGGTCAACGTGCAACACTATAGATACATTCCATGATAATAACTTGTATAAACATTCCTTTAATAATCATACAGTTACTTAACTCATATAACATGTACTAGGACTTCAACAACTCAAGAAACCTTAATCAAACATTTTATCAAACACTTAGTAGGTGTGTAATGCTAGAATAAAACCATGCAATTCAAGAGTGAAATCATGCTAGAAAGCTTGAAATAAATCAACCCACCAACACTTGGTAATACCCTTATGAAATATACATTGAAAACCTTCATCAAATCTCAAAATAGATCATAGTTTCATAGCTTAAAACATGATTAAACAATCACACTTTTATGAAATCCCAATGTAGTTCATAGTCAAATTCATAATAGGTAAGACCCATAAGTAAGTCAAGTTTGAAACATACAATTTATGTAAAAAGGAAGGTTGAATACCATGGGTGAAACAACCCAATGGTTG
The DNA here is from genome assembly GCA_026153255.1 of Solanum medicagineum. Lineage (NCBI taxonomy): Eukaryota > Viridiplantae > Streptophyta > Magnoliopsida > Solanales > Solanaceae > Solanum > Solanum medicagineum. The sequence continues at coordinate 3,675 of JAPFFP010051849.1, forward strand.
AAACCCACATACCATAGACCTTAAGTTTCTTGAAATTGTGTTGAGAAAGAATTGAAACTTGGAATGGGGTCTTGGAATCTAAAACTTGTTCTTGAGTTTTCTTGAATTTGTGTTGGGGTTTTGGTAGAGGCTTTTGAGAGGATATGAGAGTGTATTCAAGTTGGGAGTGATAACTTGATCCTTTGGGATAGGGTTTTAGGACTTTTAGGGAGGTTATGATAGCATTAGAAGTCAAAAAAGATTATTAGAATAAATTAAATTTACGAAAATGTCATTAATGAAACAGAGAGAAAAATTGACAAAGTGTCACATCAGTTGAGGTTACGCGGGTAGTATGGGGTGCCCGTAAGATGATAGGTAGTCAAAACTTTGACGGGAGGCTCCACGAGCCGTGTGGTACTACACAGTCCATGTAGTGGCCCGTGGAGTTACACTAGGTGGGAATAATATGGGCAGGAAGATCCATGCCAGGCGAAACGACTTTTAAAGCTTGCCATGACCCGTGAAGATGGCCATGGTACTACACTTGATCAAGAAAACTCCCTCTCACGCTGACCTTGCCTCACTTGCACACCCCCAAGGCTAGCCACATGGTCAGTGGCAAGGCACACGACCCGTGCCACTAGCCGTGTCCCAAAATTTAGACCAAAAATGATCTTTTCCAGCCCAAAATAGTCCACACACGTTGTCCAAAGCCTCACTGTCTGTCTAAGTGCTCGTGTGAAATCACTACACAGGTGGGTCTCACAAAAATTATCATAACTCCTTCGTTCAAACTTGGAATGAGGTGAAACCAAGTGTGTTGGAAAGCTAACTCAAAGGGCTTTTATTTGACATGTCGTGGGTCATCCTGTTCTCTGTCCGCTAAATGTTATGCTCGTTTAAAGTTGACTTTGGAAAAAACCAACACTCAAAACACAATTCATAGGAAAGCTTTGAACTTGTCGGTGTACTAGAAGTCCCCCACGACCCTAATACACCCTCACCTACTCAAATGAGGCTTGACACATGGATACCTAAGAGCATAAGTTACAGGGTGTCATAATATCTCCCCCTTGGGAACGTTCGTCCCTGAATGTCAAAGAAACGTATACAACGAAAGTAATCATGAAGATTTTAGCCCAACATGGATGCAACAAACGCACTTTAACATTATTTTCAAAAAGTATCAACATGAACATGAAAAATCACCACAATTTTGCCAACATAAACATGAATGCATGCAAGTTATAGAAGGGCTAAAACTTAAGACCTGAAATCGTATGGAGAGACTTTATTTAGTATCTTAGGCTTAAGTAAAGTTGAAGAGATATAGATATCGCTTTTGCATGTCCCCCTCGGCTTCCCATGTGACACTTTCGACTTCTTGATTCCTCCAAAGGACCTTAATGGAAGCTACATCCTTGTTCCTCAATCACCTCACTTGCCTATCCAAGATTACTACTGGGACCTCTTCATAAGTCAAATTGTCTTCAACATCACCCACAACATCTAGAGGCACAATAGCACTTGTGTTGCCCACACACTTCCTCAACATAGACACACGGAAGACCAGTTGTACCATATTCATGTCATTGGGCAACTCCAACTCATAGGACACCCTACCAATCCTCCTCAACACCTTATAGTGACCCACAAATCTAGGGATCAACTTACCCTTTTTATCAAAATGAACCACACCCTTCATGGGTGAGACCTTCAAATAAAGCCAATCAAACCTTGAATTCAAGATCCCTTCTCCTCACATCGGCGTAGGACTTTTATCGACTTTGGACAGTTTCCAAACTCTCCCTAATCATCCTCACTTTCTCCATGGCCTCCATAACCAAATTCAGACCTAACAAAGGCATATCCCCCACCTCAAACCATCCAACCGGGGATCTACCATGCCTTCTATAAAGAGCCTCAAACGGAGCCATACCAATGCTTGATCGATGACTATTATTATAAGCAAACTCAATCAATGAATGATGATCATCCCAACTACCCTTAATCTCCAATACACAGGCTATAAGCATATCCTTAAGAGTTTGGATAGTTCTTTTGGCTTGGCCATCCGTTTGAGGGTGAAAGGTCGTACTAAGCTTAACCTTTGTACCAAGACCTCTTTGGAAGGACTCAAAAAGTGTGAAGTGAATTGAGCACCACGATCTAATAGGATAGAAAAGGGTACCCCATGGAATCTCACCAACTCATGGATGTAGAATCTATCATAGTCTTCGACACTATATGTAGTGTAAATCGGTAAGAAATGAGCCGACTTTGTCATCCTATCAACCACAACACAAAAAGAAATCAAAAACCCTTTCTAGTCTTAGGTCACCCAACCACAAAGTCCATGTTAATTTCCTTCCACTTCCAAGTAAGAACCTCTATGTTTTGGGACAGGACACCCTACCTTTGATGTTCGGCTTTGACTTGTTGGAAATTATGGCAATCGGACACAAACATAGCAGTATCTTTCTTCATAACTCCCAACAAATACACCTCGCTCAAATCCCTATACATCTTTGTAGAACCAGGGTGAATAGAATAGAAAGATTTATGAGCCTCATCTAGGATCAGCTTTCTCAAGCCACCAACATCGGGTACACAAAACCTACTTTGGTACCTTAGGGAACCAACTCCCCTTTGGGAGAAAACTTCCACCTTACATTCTCTCACCCAAAGCCTTCAACTCCAACAAGGCGATGTCACAATCTTGCTTTGCCTTTACCTCCTTGACGAAAGAAGATTTAGAACCACCAAACCAATACACTATCGTTCTTAACTTCTCCAAACCTATTCCCTAATATAGCCAACCGATGAACCTATCTAGCCACCCTCTTGTTACCTAAAGATTTCCACTTTGCATAATTAGCAACCAACTTCACATTCCTCAAGATTCATAACATCATCCCCAAATGATTCACAAGCTCTTCTTCACTTACAGAAACAAACAAACATATCATTATCGAAGACCACCACAAACATAACAAGGTAGGGATTAAAGACCCTATTAAAGAGACTTATAGACATAGTCGGTGCACTAGTCAAACCCAACGACACTACCTCAAATCAAAAATATTGGAAAGGACATCAAGAACTCATTGACCACCGGAAACAACTCAATAGATCTAACTTAGGTTCAACACCCCTAAATCTTACTAGCTGATAAATGCAACCCCTAGGGATCAACTAGACCTTAAGTCAAGAAATAGACCTACCTCCTCACTACCACTCAAGGATGGGTTTAGTAGAGAATTGGAATCTTAACTCTACGAGTTCTACAATCAGTGGAGGCACAATATGCATACAATTAATCCACCCCAAGTATGACATCAAAATCCACCATATCTAATTCAACAAAGTCACAAGACAAGATCTATGCAATATGACCATGGAAAAATTTTTGTGTACCTTCCTAGCAACAATAGACTTACCAATAGGGTAGACACGAAAGTTTACATAACAAATCGAGACAAACATGAAGTCCACTAGCAACAAAAAGGAATAATGAAAGAGGTAATGGCACTCAGACACATCAATACGTACACATCAACGTCAAATGAAAGTTCAATTTACCGGTAACAACATCAGGCACTTCATCCCCTCCTTGTCAAACATGACCAACTTGACCTTGAGGACGACCGTCCTTGCCCTTGCTTCGAACATAAGGGCAATCAACAAGCTTATGACCAACTGGTCCACACCCATAGCATGCATTTGAATTCCTTAAGCATTTTCCATGATGATGCTTTTCATATTTTGGGCATTTCAGAAAAACTCACCCCACAATTGCTACCTTGGAACCTCGGGCTAACCATTCCATCAATAGCAAGCCTCTTGTTTGGAGCACTAGATGACCCTTGGCCTGGATATTCATGATCTTGTTGGAGACTCTCAACCTTAGCATCTGGAAACAACTATCATACAGAGCCCTCTTACAACACCCATAGCATGCACCCGTGTTCCTCAAGCATGTGCCATTATGTTTCCTCCTACACCTTGGACATCTAGGACGATTCACTTTATCATTGCCCCCGGGATTGGCATATGGAAGCCTACCTTTATTTTGGGCTCTCTTGGCCTTTCCCTCTTCACTCTTATGATTTGAACTCTCAAGGGTACCCACCGATTAGTTGAGTTGCGCTGTCACCGCCTTGGCCAATACCCATAGAGCATTACGAACCTTTGCATTCGATATATCACTGTCTTAAGGAGCTTGAGAAATGTTCTGAAATGTAACGATTAGGAATTAGTAATAAGCCCTAGGGGGCCTAACTCTACAACATGACATAAATCATGAAAAGTGAAACATTTCCTAAAATGCCTCATAGCCTCTTAGTTATTGTCATAGCGCGCTTCACAACCTTGAATAAGACTCTAATCAACGTGGAGTGTTGGATGCTGAGGACTATTAACAACCTAGTGCTTTGATACCAAGTGCTTTACAACCCAAGCCTAGGGCCTATATGTGACATGGCGAATAGGAACCCAAAGGGTCCCCAAACAAGCCTCAAAGCATATCATTGACACATCCTTAGTCATGAAAGCAAAGTAAAAAACAGCAAGAGAATACAATTAAGGATAAAGACTAGGAGAAGAGTTTAGTAGCATAAATCATAATGAGTCAAAGTTTAACGTAATTACATCACTTGTCCAATAACACCTCTAACATAGGTTGGCAGGGGACAAGACAAGCTTTCTGGGATCACCCTTTTAGTAACAAGTGTTCCTTATGAGGAAATAACATAAGCAAGAGAGAAAAAGGCTAATGTCCCCGAACTTGAGGACTCACCACAAGCTATCTTCAAGATGTCAAAACTATCCATGAGTAGGATGATCGGGACAAGCTCCTGTCCCTACATGGTAACATCATGTAGACATAGAGTATGCATTGCTACATCTGAATTTACAAAGTATGTTTTAAGATGCAATGCAACAAGACATAGGCAACATACTCAACATACATATGTATAGGTTAGAGATAGTATATTAGTAACATAACATACATGATCAATGCTTGAGTAAAACATGCTTAGATAGAACATAATACATATGTAGGAAAAGACCATCATCATAGACCAAGCATGGAATCTAAGGTATGCCACCCGCTTGGAAGGTGGATGAGGTATATACCCCTCATCTTTGGTAGTAAGGGATTGCCACCACCCGACAAGGTGGATGAGGTACATACCCCTCATCTTTGGTAGTACGAGATTGCCACCACCTGACAAGGTAAATGAGGTACATACCCCTTATCTTTAGTATGGTGAACTTGCAATACTATAGATACTTTCCCTGATAATATCTCATATATACATTCCTTTCATCATCATAAAATCACTTAACTCATATACAATGCATTAGGCCTTCAACAACTCAAGAAACCTTAATCGGACATTTTATCAAACACTTGGCACGTGTGTAATGCTAGTAAAAAATCATGCAATTCAAGAGTGAATCATACAAGAAAACTTGAAATAAATCAACCCACTAGCACTTGGTAATACCGTCATGCAATATACGTTTTAACACTTTATCAAATCTCAAAATAGATCATAAATTCATAGCTCAAACATGATTAAACAATCACGCTATCATGAAATCCCATCATAGTTCATACTCAAATTCATAATAAGTAAGACCCATAAGTAAGTCAACTTAGAAACATACAAATTATGTAAAAAGGAAGGTTGGGTACCATGGGTGAAAGGACCTAATGGTTGAAACCCACATTCCTTAGACCTTGAGTTTCTTGAAATTAAGTGGCGAAAGAATTGAAGCTTGGAATTGGGTCTTGGAATCAAAAACTTGTTCTTGAGTTTCCTTGAATTTGTATTGGGGTTTTGGTAGAAGATTTTGAGAGGATATGAGATTTTATTCAAGTTGGAGTGATAACATGATCCTTTGCGATAGGGTTTAAGTCTTTTTAGGAGGTCAAGATAGCATTAGAAGTCAAAAGATATCATTAGAATAAATAAAATTTATGAAAATGCCACTAATGAAATGGAGAGAAAAATTTACAAAGTGTCACCTCACTGGAGGTTACAAAGGTCTTGTGGAGTGCCTGTGAGATGATACTTAGTCGAAAATTTGGAACTTGGGGCACTTGGGAAAAATTAACGTCATCGTCACTTTGATGGGAGGCTCCACAGGACGTATGGTGCTACACGGTCCATGTAGTGGCCCATGGAGTTACACTTGGTGGGAAAAATGTAGGCAGGAGGGTCCATGCAAGGCCACATGACTCGTGATGCTTGCCACAACCCGTGAAGATGGCTGTGGCACTACACTGATCAAGAAAAGTTCCTCTCACGCCAACTATGCCTCCCTTGCACACCGCCACGGTTAACCACGTGGCCAGTGGCAAGGCACACGGCCCGTGCCACTGGCCATGTCTCAACCCTTAGACAAAAAATGGTCTTTTTTCCAGTCCAAAACAGTCCAACCGACACGTCTAAAGCCTCAATGTTCGTCTAAGTGCTCATGTGACATCACTGCAAAGGAGGGTCTCACGAAGACGACCATAACTCCTTCATCCGAAATCAGAATGAGGTGAAACCAAGTACGTTGGAAAGATAACGAAAAGGGCTTTCATCTGACATGTGAAAAGTTGTCCAAGTCTCTATGTTCTAGAAGTTATGCTCATTTAAAGTTGACCTTGGCATAAACCAACACCCAAAACTCAATTCATAGAGAAGCTTTGAACTCGTCGAAGTACTGGAAGTCCCCCACGACCCTAATACACCCCCCACAAACTCAAATAAGGCTTGAAACATGGATAGATAAGAGCATGGAGTTATGAGGTGTCACACTACCACGTTCCCTCTATGCACCAGGACATAAACCAACCCAACTCTTGAAGCATAACAATATATTACAAAGTCCTCTATCCCATCGGGCAAGGTTAAACTAGTATCATAGTGAGTTTAGGCTTTAAATCTTGGAAATTCTTCCTCTAACATTCATCAAATAACTGAAATTTGGCCTTATACTAGGTCAATTTGGTCAATGGTGGGGATAGAGAAGAAAATCCATCAACAAATCTGTGACAATAGCCTGCCAACCCTAAGAAACTTCTTATGTTAGTCGAAGGTCTGGGCCAATTCTTAACAGCTTCAATCTTTTAGGTGTCTACTCTAACACCATCACCAGAGACAACATGGCCTGGGAAAGCCACTAACTTAAGCCAGAACTCACAATTCGAGATCATTGCATACAACTCATGGTCCTTAAGAGTTTGTAGCATAACTCTGAGGTGATTGGCATGTTCCTCCTCATCTCTCAAATACACCAAAATGTCATTGATGAACACGATTACAAACACATCAAGTTATTGTCTGAGCACCCTATTCATTAAGTCCATGAAGGTTCCAGGTGCATTCGTCAACCCAAAGGACAGAACCAGTAACTCAAGTAACTCAAAATGGCCATATATAGTCCTAAAGGCTGTCTTTGGAAAATCACATTACCTCACTTTCAACTGACGGTAACCAGATCTGAGGTCTATCTTTAAGAAACAAGAGGCACCCTAATGTTGGTCAAACAAATTATCTATCTTAGGGAGATGATATTAATTATTTATCGTGACCTTGCTCAGTTGGCTATAGTCGATACATATTCAAGACCCATCTTTCTTTCGCACAAATAGGACAAGAGCACCCCAAAGAGAAACACTCAGCCTGATAAAGCCTTTCTCTAATAAATCCCCAAACTTCTCTTTCAACTCTTTCAACATAGCGGGGGCCATCCTATAAGGTTGAATTGAGATAGGGTGGGTATTGGGAAGAACATTGATCGCAATGTCAATCTCCCCATCAGGAAGGACTCTAGGCAGATTCTTAGGAAACACTTTAGGAAACCCACTCAAAATTAGGACTAATTCAAGAATAGGAGACTAAACATCATCAGACATAACTCACACGAGGTGATAGATACAACCTTTGGAAATTAGCTTTCTAGCACTAAGGAAAGTTATGAACTTTCCCTTTGGTACAACAAAATCACCCTTCCACGCTAGAACTGGTTTATTTGGGAATTGGAACTTAACAGTTTGGGCTCTACAATGAATGAAGGCATAACAGGCATGAAGCTAGTCTATGCAAAGGAACACATCAAATTCAGTGACCTCTAACTCAACCAAATCAATAAGAGTATCCTTATGATAGATGGACACTAGACAAGCTCTATAGATTCTCTCAGCTGGAATAGACTCACCCACTAGAGTAGAAACATCAAAGGGTTCAAGAAGACTCTCAGGGGTTCTATCAAATCTACTAGCCACATAAGGAGTTACAAATGACAATGTGGCACCAAGATCCATCAAAACATAACAATCGAGATTAAAGACTCTAATTATGCCCATCATTAACATCTGGGGTGTTCTCCGAATCTTTACCCATGAAATACAAATGGTTTATAGCTCCACTTGCACCTGACATAGTACCTTTTTGGGTTCCTCTAGCTGGTCAGGCTGGTGAAGAAGATTGAGCCCGATCAGGCCACTTTGGACACTCTCTCTGGAAGTGACCCACTTGGCCACACTTAAAACATACATCACTTCCCTCATGACATTTCCCAAAATGTAATATACCACACTTACCATATGGTGGCTTACCCTCTGAACCTTGAGCCACTCTAGCCTGTTACTGAGATCCACAAGCTCCAATATTCTGAGACCTCTGATCAATCCTATTTTTGGGTGTAGGTGCACTAGCAGATGATGGTGCAGGCCCTGACTAGAATCTATTACCATTCCCCCTCTGTCCAACCTCATGGCTTGATGTCTTGGCCCTCTTACTCCTTAACTCTTCCCTGTCCTATTGTCTCTCCTCATTTGCTTGTTGTACATAAGTCATTAACCTCTCGATATCCATATTATTCACAAGCATTGATCCGCTTCCATCTTTCTTTGGCCCTCTATTCAGCCCATCGTACATCCCCATCCTCCCTTTATGACAGCAACTATATTCAGAGCATAGTGAGATAGCTGAGTGAACTTAAGCCCATTCTCTTGCATAGTCATATAGCCCTATTTCATATTCAAAAACTCTCGTACCTTGGGCTTCCCTCCGTTCTCTTTGAAAGAAACACCCCAAGAAAGCTTCCTCGAATACTGCCCAAGTCAGAAATGGGGCTTCCTCTCGTTTACCCTTCTTCCACTGATCAAACCGTAGCCTTGTCACACCCTTGAGCTAGTAGGCAGCTAGTTCAACTCTATCAACATCAGCCACATGCATCACCTTCCGAAGCTGCTCTACGTAGTTCTCAGGATTCTCATTGTATACACATCCCATGAACTCAGGCGGAGTCATCCTCAAGAATTCTTGGTCTCTAGAAATCTCCTATGCAACCTGTCTACACACTCTTTGCCTCGCAGTAGGTGCTATGATAGCTTAGGCTAGATTATGGATAGCCTGGTGAAGCTCAACATTTGAAATCTCAACTTACGGGAGCTACTCAACAAGGACAGCTGGATCCACGGGCTTCACATGTCCTTAAGGCTCCGGTGGGCTACATACTACCTGGCAGGATGTCCTCTAACTTTGATGGCTCTTCTAGAAGGAATGATCACAACTATGTAACGCGTAGAGCGCGAATTAGAAGGGAGTTTCATAGAAAGCAACTCTATTGCAAAATTCAAATCATGAAAGAAGTGTAACAATTCCTAATGTTCTATAGCCTCCTGCTTATGAAATGTGGTGCATAAGACACCCATAAACAAGAATATACTAGACAGGGCTTCATAGACTTCCTAGGACACATGAACTCTGTGCTCCGATACAAAGTTTGTCATGCCCTAGGAGGATACCCTAGACGTGACTGACACTCATTTGCTAGTCCCCAAGTGAACCACTTGGCATCATCACATCTATTCATACAATATAACTCAGAAACTCAGCAGAAGACTAAAGATAATAATGGGCAATCTAAATCTCAAATAACGTGTCAAATAAATAGGATAGAATGGAAGAAAAGCTAAACAAAATCTCAATATCAATAATTCAACTCTAGTCTATGAATCCTCTATCAGTATTGCTTAGAGCCAATAGCAGACCCATGGCTACCTCAACTCAGAAGTAAAGCTAACTCAAGTCTAACTCTATAAAGCTAGATAAAAATAAAATAGTATCTTCTGAAATAAGAGAGGCTCACCAATTCAGCTGAATGCGAAGATCTTTAATGATGCACCTGTTGACAATCTGTAGTACCTACCATTGTTTCATTTAATGATGCAGTCCAAAGGGTGCTTCAGTACGTGAAATGTATGAGTATGTAAAATCGGTGAATGAAACAGATACAGGTAGAATATTATAGAAATAACATCAACTCCGAAAATATGCAATCAGAATATCAAATGTTTATCTAAAGCAAGAACAAGGAGTAGATAAGTGAACCTCAACCAACTAAACCTCATCAATAAGCTTAAACTCAACCCAATGGAACTCAACTCAACTCAGTGAGACATAGAGTACTATTAGTGTGGGACCTATCTAGGAGTTTCTCTTATCCAACAACAACCACTTATGAGCCAATGATTATACAACTGTCCCGTTGATATTTCCACAGCCATTCCGTACTTTCTAGGTAAAGAACAAATGAAATCTCTATGGATCCAGCCTAAACAAGTTCTCTATTGCTTTTAGGGACTTTAACTCAAGAGGGAACCTCAATGTAATGGTTCTAATCCTCAACTACGTTTGGAAACATAGTTAATAAGTTCGAGTTAGATTTACTCTTACTCATTTCAATGCTTGATACTCCTCCCAAGACTTAATTCTTATAAGACTACTCTCATCTCAATCAATCATCTAAATTAGCCTCATGGAGGCACTAATCAACTCAATTAGTATCATCGAGACTCTCATCATCTTAGTAACTCAATTCAATGGGGCCTTTTGTCCTTTTATCTTAATTAACTCACTTCTCGTTGAATAACTCAAGGACTTAGATTAATCATTAAGAAGAAGTCATTTAGACAAAACTCTAGAACTCATTTATGAATACTTGTAGGATCATCAAGGTCTATTAACTCAAAATCATGTTCACATCACAAGTACAATCAACATACTTATGTCAAGGCTCTAGACTCCATCCCTAGGTTCGTTCATGAATGCTTTTACAAATTAACATATAAGGTTTACAAAATATCTCATGAAAAGTAGTTAATTCATGAAATCAAGTTTATGATGATCATCAACATATTAAAATACATGTAATAGATATAATTTTCAAGAAAATAATAAAGAATCATGTATGCAGACTCATTAAACACTTAACACCTCTATTACCATCAATGGAAACATATGAGAACAATCCCATGCTTTATTTTAGCCTTACATACTTGGTGTGAAGATTTTGACAATCAATCCTCAAAGAAATCTTCTCAAAACCCTCGAATTCACGCTCTTTTCCTCTTCTCTTTTAGCCCTAGTCTTGGTTAAGAATTTACAAAGGCTTAGGAATAGGGATTCAAGCCCATTCTACACTCAGAATGACCCACTTAGATCGTGTTTTAAGTTTAAGAGGGATATGAAAAGGTCTAGAATGTCCTTCATGAAATACTGAAAAAATGTTCACCTCAAGAAAGCAAGTTTGTGATGTAGATATGGTGGTTTTGAGATGATTTTCGTTGAAAATTCTCGGATCGAGTTTTCTAATCCGTAGAAAATATTTGGACTAAAACTAAGTGTAAGTCCGCAGCAAGTGCACGTCGCACACCTGTCGTGCACTTTCACTGGAATTCATTTTCAAATAAAATGATTATCTTTTGATCTGATTTCTCTAAAAATCAACCAAGACCATTTTACCTACTCAACATTCTATGTTGATTGCATATCCAACTTGAATTTTCCATCAGAGCATGGGATGATGCGTTATGTGAAAATTTCTTTTCTAGGGGTATTTTGATAATTTCACTAGATTTTGCAAAGAGTGTGATTTGAGGCCTTGCAAACCATAAGTAGAAGTGTCATCCCAGGACTAGATGGACGATGATGGGGAGGAGGAGACTAGATAATGGGAGTGGTGGTTGATTGAGGTTTGTAACTAGAGTTTGCTGTCATTTATGTAATTAATATAGTGATGATTTGATTCCCATAAGTCTTGATGAAGGAGTAGTTAGTACGTATGATTTTCATGATGAGGTATAGGGAAAAAGTTCTTGTTAGGATGACTTGGAGTGTGCTCAACCTAGAACAGGTTTATGTTGATGTGTCGTAGTATTAGTGAGGGAAGAGTTTAGATGTTGATTAGAGAAAAAAGTATTTTAAGGTGATAGATCTAAACTAGGCTTATGATTCTGAAGGAGAGCCCCGTGAAATTCATAGAGTTATTAACTTAGCTAGACAAAGAGGTACATTGAATGGGTGAATAGTACATGAGTTGTGGAGAAGGGACATGTTGATTGATTATTCACAATGATATTTTAGCGGGCCTATGTCAAAAAATTTTGACCTAGTAGTTATAGGTTAGTATAATATGATTGAAGTGTGATATGCATATATTAGCACTAGACTCGAAGCTTGAATTTTGAGGTACAGTGTGAAGAAGAAGATAACACCATTACAATAATAGTATTAGTTGGATATTTGTTCTATGAGTCTTGTTGTAGTGTGTGTTCGATGTTAAGATGTTAACTTGCAATGAATGTGATGCTACAAACATGGAGATAGTAAATTGGGGATAAAACACTAGATAAGAAGAGACTTAAGATGTGCATTCACGATATTGTAAAAATTGTATGAATCTCTATTTATGACTTGCTATGAGAACCTAAATAGTATATTTGAGTTGTCGTTGTAGAATAAGGGGCTATAAGCATTCATTCACCCTTAGTAAATAGGTCGATGAGGATTTATGTATAAATGACGATGAGTTTTACCTTGCAATCTAAGACTTCTTTCGCCAACTATATTGGAGCTTAGGAGTTGAATGTTAGCAGACTAAACAATGAGGTTAGATGATAAGAGTTATTGAAAGAGATTATGTATGCCAATAAGAGCAGTAAGTGTAGAAAGATGCCATAGAGCTAGAAGTAAGCAAAAAGTAGTATTTCAAGAGAAAGTTCTAGTGGCGATTTTATATCTTTGAGTACTGAATAATAGGAGCGTTTAAGATTTTCTTGTGGATAGTGATGCCCCTATCAGGTGTGTAGTTATACTTATAGCTTGTTAAAGAGAATTTTCTTGAGCTAAGGGGGAGATGATGTTAATAAGGGGGAGATGATGTTAATAAACTAAAGTGAGTCTTGAGCTTTCGATAGTGATGAGTTGATCAAGGTGAGATACTGATGCTTTTCTATCTCCTATATTTCTTAAGCTTGGTTAAGGTGACGCTTTATGTCTATTTTAGGTATGAGCACCATGCTTATGGCCTAAACCTATACACCCGATATTGATTCACGTTTGTGTTGAGTTATGAGGAGGAGTGAAAATTGTACTTTTATCTCATAAAAATCTCAAAGTTCGCAACCTTATGTCATACGAGATGCAACTTGAGTTTTACAACATGTTTGATTCCATAAACACATGATATGTCCTAAAAGGCTAATCAGATTGTATCACATTATAAATGCTTTCAGATCAAATTCCTCATATTTATCGTGATTAGGACCTTTCGCTCTAAACTTTTCCAATGATCCTTCTTTCCAGTCTTGATAGCGATGTTGATGATAGTGGATAAGTATTACTGATGAGTAATGGTAGATGTTCTTTGATATGATGATTATGACATCCTCCTTTCATTAAGGTTATGGATGTGCATGAAGAGAGAGATGAGACCTTGTGATGTGTAACAAATAGTTAAGAGTAGGTTAGAGCATGTTGGTGTATCTTTGAGTGAGAGCTCATTCAACGACGGATATAGATGTGCTAAGTAGGCTTGATAATTCTTAGATATAGTTGAAGTGGTTAGAGTGATAGGCTTACATGTATGGATATCATTATATACGTGATTCAAAAAGACTATGAAAGTCGTTTGAGTGAGTGTTCTAGGTAGATACATTAGAGTAGTGAGAGGAAGTAGTATTTTATAAATGAAAATTCCTAAGGAGGTATAAAGCTTGAGTTGAGGTTTAGATTTTTAGGAATATGATCACCTTAGGAATAAGACTTTGAGTCATACAATTAGGCTTGGATGGAATAAGATGATGTGGTTAGGCAGAGATTTGAATAGGAGCTATAAGCTTTAATTTGATGAGGTATAGTGCCATGAAGAGGAGCATAGCTGAAATGCGATGCTAAGCTTGAGAGTTATACATGGAGCCTTATCTATCTTGATGGTCCTATTCTCTATTAGAGTTGACGACTTCCTTCTTGAGTTCTAATAGCTGATTGTCGAGGAGTTTGAATGCTTCGAATTGCTTGAGTTTTGCTGTACCATTCGTGCCTAATGGTGAGAATGTCTAAGGTATAGATCAAGGATCTTATGGCGATAGATTGTAGGAGCATGATTAATGTATAGGTAGCACATCGTGACTTGGAGTTAGGCTTGACCATGGTAAGAGTATGTAATGAGATTTAGGATTTAAAGAGAGTGATAAGCTTCAAACAATGATGTCCTCTAATGAGTTGAGTTTTTTATCCTTGAGTCTTCTAACCTTGAGTCGATGTTCACTAGTGAGTGGGAGTATTTGAACTTTTCAGTTCTTGATTGTATGCATGCCTTAAGAAATCTCTTAGTGTCCTCATTATTAGAGGACAAATGATCGCAAGGGGGAGATAATGTAACACCTGACAAAATTACCAAAACACCCTAGATTTGAGACACTCAAATAACACGTTCTCCAGAACTCTATTGGTGAATTCGAAACCAAAATCGTGATCAACATGAAATACCGTGTGGAAAAATTGTCTTGGTTGATTTTTAAAGCAACTAAATTGAAAGATAATTTTTCGATGCGAGAATGCAATTCTAGAAAGAGTCCGTAATATGTCGGCGTCGCGGACTTGTCATGGATTTTCACTTAACTGGGATCCAATATTTTCTAGGGGATTGAAAAATTGATTAGAAAAATTTGGAAAATAATGAACAGGTATGCGACAGGTCCGCATCGCAGACCTGGTGCACTGACCTATTCCACCAAAGTTCAAAATTTTAAATCTTTTGAGGGGTATTCTAGACTTTTTCCCACCCCCTCCTAAACCTAAACCCACAACTAATATAGGTCATTTTGTCCTAGAAAGGGTTTCTAAACCCATTTTAACGTATTTATGCTAATGCGAAGAGGAGACTTTGAGCGAAGAAGAGAAGAAAAGCTAGGGTTCAAGAGAATCGTGCGAAATCTTCCAAGATAATCCGAAATTAAAATTTTTTTTGTATGTAAGGCTACTCATAGAGTTGGATTTAGTTCATCCACGTGCCCTACATATTGATTCTTTGAAATTGAGTTCGCGTAGAGTTTTCTTGAGTTTCCAAATTGAATCCTTGAGTTATCTATCATTCTATTACATAAAAATGTATTGATGATAATGTTGACTTGAGTATTTAATTTGGATGTACATTCATGTCTTCGTTCACATGAAACCTAATTAATGATAATACTTAATCTTTATGCATTTTTTGTTTTGAGATTAACGGTTGTTTTTTTGTTGAGAGAAGATGATATTTTAACAAATTTTGATGATTCTTCATAACATGAGTTTTGAGCATGAATAATGATTTTAAAAGGGTCTTGATTAGATGATGCATATTTGAATGAGCTTTGATGAAATTGAGCATTTGGTTTAAATGATGCTTTTGAGTAAATATTTGATGAGAATGTATAGAAATTTTCAAAATATATTTATTGATCAAAGATGATGATGATGATGTTTGAGATGAGATTTTTAAATAGGATGTTTTGGGAGTAGTATTGAGCACTGAGTGGGGAAGAGTATGAGTGACTCAAATCTCATAACTACATCGCCAAAGTAGGATAGTTATGCAGTTAACTCTACAAAATCCTATCATAAAAGATGGACGGAGATGATGTATCCATCATGTTGATGTCGATGTCCTTACCTTGCATAGTAATGGACGAGCGAGCAACGACGTCGTATTTATTGTGAACCACCAAAGAGGATGGTGGGTTGGTGTCGATTAGATGAACTCTCTAATTTTGCATAACTAGTTTGACTGAGTTGTATATTTTTAAGTTATTTTCAAATCATGACTACATTCTTAAACATAAATGTTTTAATGAGTTGAGTTGAGTTAATTTTGAGTTGAGTTACTTGATTGGATTATGTCCTTTCCCTTCTTATATTTTATGTACTGATGTCCATTTGGATTGTATCATTTTATGATGCAAAGGCAGGTATTAGAGGACTTTAGCAGATGCACCGTTGAAGTTCAGATCTTTGATTCCAGAGTTGGTGAGCCCTTTTACTTTCACTAATTAGTTTATTTTCCTTAAGTTGGGTAACCATGGCCTATCATGGTACCATCTAGATGTTAGAGGTAGAGGATTCTTAGACATTGAGTAGAGGTTGATGATTGTCATTATTTTCCAAACTTTTTTCATAGGAAATATTTATCTATGAGAGGAGTTAATTAGTTGATCTATTTCTTGACTTTTATTTAAGTATTATTCTACTATTGAGTGTGATGTGATAATGAGACCAAGTAGTTCACTTGGGGACTAGCAATAGTCTTTGAGTGCCAATCACGCCAAGGGTACCCTTCCGAGGCGTGAAGAGGGTGTATGCACCAACCCATCTTGAGATGAGAAGTCGCACATTTGGAAGCACAAGAGAGGTGTTGGGTGTGTAAGTAAATGGGCTGGTGTATATATTGTGAGGCGCCTTTTGGGGTGAGCCCAAAGGGACAAATCTGTGATGGACTAGGTCGAAGAGCAGACAATACTTCACAGTATTGGGCTAGGTCGTACAGGTGGTATCTGACCCACTCTTGTGTAAGCCTTGTCAATGTGGGTCAGAGTTCAAGTTAGTTTAGGCAAATCCTAGTATGGAGGGGTAAACCTCAGTGTTGAGTCTAGGATAATGCCATGTAGTGGGGCGAATCGTAGCGAGGACGCTGAGTCCATACAGGGGGTGTATGTTACAACCTATCTTGAGATGAGAAGTCCCACATCGGCAAAACACAAGAGAGATACTAGGTGTATAAGTAAAAGACTGGTCTATATACTTTGGGTACTTTTTGGGGTGAGCCCAAAGGGACAAATCCATGATGGGCTAGGCCCAAAAAGTGAACAATACTTCACAGATTTAGGCCAGGTTTGAAACGACCCCTAAACGTGCCCGAAATTGTGCCCCGGGAGTGCTCGAATTCGTAATAATCATATATCTCAAAAGTTGTGCGTGATATCAAAAATCTAACTTCATATTTTTGATTAGGGGAAAAATTGAGTGGAAAATGGGTTTAACCTCGATATTAGACAACCGCCACAAAATTTGATTTTCTCAAATTTGCGCCAAAACAGTGGTAGTTCACATTGGTACCTCGACGTGCCTCGATCTAGGACCAGTGTTATTTTTGCGCAGTTTTGTTGTTTCGATCCAAGCCCTTTGGGTCTTGGGCCTAAGACTTCCCATACGTGAAAATACCTATATTTAAAATTATTTCACCTTCATATCATACAATTTATTCCCAGTACTCTCTCAAACACTTAGACAACTATTTCACTATAAATTCAAGTTCCAAACCTCACTCCGGATCTTAAGGATTTCACTCAAGCATCAAATCTCCATTCCAATATTCATCAAAGAATTCACCAAAGCTAAGGTATGTGGGCTTCAATTATTTGGTCGTTTCACCCATGGTGCCCAAGCTTCCTTTTTACATAAATTTTATGTTTCTAGGTTGATTTGCTTATGGGTCTTACTTATTATGAATTTGTCTATGAACTATGTTGGGGTTTCATAGAAGTGTGACTATTTGAGCATGTTTTGAGCTATGAATCTTTGATCTATCTTGAGATTCGGTGAAGGGTTTTGATGTATATTCATGATGGTGTTACCTAGTATTAATAGGTTGATTTACTTCAAGTTTATTTGCATGATTTCACTTTTGAATTACATGGTTTTATACTAGCATTGCACACCCACCAAGTTTTGATAAAATGTCCGGTTAATGTATCCTGAGATGTTGAATGCCTAATGGTTGACATATGAGTTAAGTGACTTTATGATGATGAAAGTATGGTGTTTATGTGATGATTTCATAATATGTATCTATAGTGTTATGAGTTGACCATAACCAATCGACGGGTTGATACCCCAAT
This sequence comes from Solanum medicagineum, assembly GCA_026153255.1. NCBI lineage: Eukaryota > Viridiplantae > Streptophyta > Magnoliopsida > Solanales > Solanaceae > Solanum > Solanum medicagineum. The sequence goes on from JAPFFP010051849.1 coordinate 21,883, forward strand.
TGCCTCGGATGGGGGTGGTAAGCCATCAATCGATTGAGGGGTTGATATGTCAATCACTTCCGACGGAGAGTGGTCATGTCCGTCAACCAATTGAGGGGTTGATACCTCAATAGCCTCGGATGGGATTAGTAAGCCATCAACTAATTGAGGGGTTGATACGTTAATCACTTCCGATGGAGGGTAGTCATGTCCATCAACTAATTGAGCGGTTGATTCTTTAATCACTTCTAAGTGGTGGTCTACCTTGGATTCCAAGTTTGTTCATTCCTAGGTGTAGCATCTCTTAGTTAGTTAGTTTGCGATGACGGTCTCTTCCTTCACATGTAATATGTCCTATTTAAGCATGTTTTACTTCAAGTATCATTTATACATGTCATATTGTTATTATTCTATCTATTACTTACGATATTGCATTTTGACTATGTTGCCTATCTCTTGTTGCATTGCATTCTACATACTTAGTAGATTCAAATGTACTAACGTATACTCTATGCCGACATGATGTTACCATGTAGGAACTAAAACTCCTCACGATCATCCTCATTCTCCTCGTGGCTAGTACTATCTCGACAAAGCAAGTTGGTGAGTCCTCAACTTCTGGGAAAATGTCTTTGATCTTGTGCTATGTATAAAGATTCTCTTTCCTTTATTATATTTGGTTCTCTTTGATGCTTTTGATATTTCAGGATACTTAGTCTATTTGCCTTTATTTCTATTCTTTTATTGTTATTTAATTGCTTCTGTGATCAAGAATGTGTAATGATATGTTAAGAGGCTTGCTTGGGGTTCCTTCGGGTTCCCCATTCACCATGTCACATCTAGATCGTAGGCTTGGATCGTCACAAAATTGTATCAGATCACTAGGTTTATAATGGTCCTTGTCACGACCCAAGCCTGGGACTTAGATGTGAGACTGTGCATGGGGAACCCGAAGGGACCCCAAGCAAGACTCATAACATATCATTACACATCCTTGAATTCGGAAGCAAGAAAACAATTAACAAGAGATAGTAAATAGGGATAATCGTGGCTAAGGGATAACTTTTATGTCATAAAAAACATAAGTCAAGAGAGTCAAAGCTCATAGCATAGTACATATCATGTCCAGCAACACCTCTAAACCTTAGATACTTAGCGGGGGCCAAGAAAAGAAACCGAGTTCACCCTCATAATAATGGCAATAGGTAGCCCAAACATACAAGACATAATCTAAACATAAGCTTGAGAGAAGATAGATATTATCCTAGAACTTAAGGATTAACCATAAGCCAACTTGATCAATCTGTCTATTCACGAGGAGAAGCAATAAGAGCTCCGGTTCCTACATGGTGATATCATCTAGGCAAAGAGTATGCATTAGTGTGTTTGAATATACTAAGTATGTAGGATGAAATGCAAAAAGAGATAGGTATCATATGCAAAATGCATAATCATAAGCAATGAATAGCACACTAACAATATGACGTGTATGAATGATACTTAAAGTAAAATCATGCTCATTTAGAGCATTATACATGTGTAGCAAGTGACCATCAATATAGAATTTCGAAGGCCTACCACCTCTTTGGAGAGACGAATAGGGTACAAACCCCACAAAATAGTTAATGAGGTAAAAACCCCTGAATGTGGTTACCCGGGCCTACCACCCACCAAGCTAGGGACCAAGGTACAAACCCTTCGATGTGGTTAATGAGGTACCAACCGCTCAATATGGTTACTTGAGCCTACCACCCTCTGAGCTAGGGACAAAGGTACAAAGCCCTCGATGTGGTTAATGAAGTACCAACCCCTCAATTTGGTTATACGGGCCAACTACCCGCTGTACTAGGCAACCAAGGTACCAACCCCTCGATGTGGTTACCCGGGTCTACAACCCTCCAATCTAGGCTTGGTCAACTCACAATACTATGTAGAGAATACCATCTACATGCATTCATTTCATCATCTTTTCAACATCATATAGTCATTCAACTCATAAGACATACATTGGTCCTTAAATTCCTCAAGTAACCATAACCGGGCATTTTATCAAATACTTGGCGGGTGTAGTGTTAGTGTAAAAACATGCAATTCAAGAATGATATCATGCTTGAAAATCCAATGTAAAACCATCAATAGATACTTGGTAATAGTTTCAAGCAATATATATCAAAACCCTTCATAAAATCTCACAATAGATCTTAGATTCAAACCCCAAAACATCGTAAAATAGTCACAATTTCATAAACACAAACATAGTGTGCGGTGAATTTCATAATAAGTAAGACCCATGAATAATTCAACTTTAAATCATGGAATATTGACTAATAGAGAGCTTTGGTATCATGGGTGAAAGGTTACCATTAAAGAAACCCACATACCTTAGCTTTTGGAGAATCCTTCAAGAAGATTGGAGATAGAGACTTTAGGCTAGAGGGGATATCCTTAGATCCAGATGAGTTTTGAGACTTGATTTTGGAGATGAAATATTTTGTAAGTGTTTGGGAGAGTATTTGGGAAAGTATTGGATGATATAATTGTGAAATAACGCTAAGTATAGGTATTTTCATGAATGAGAAGGTTTAGGCCCAAGAACCAAGAGTCACAGTCCGAACTTGAAAAACTTGACATAAAATGTACTTAGGCGTGTCGCGACTTTAACTCGGATTCGTCACTAGAATTCGACATTTTGAAATTTGAAATGGTGAATCATTCACTCTACAATCAGGTTTAGACACTTTTCCCACTCAATTTAACCCCCTGAACAAGAAAATAAAGTCGGGTTTTCGAAATAATGCACAAATTTTGAGATATATGAAAATTATGATTCCAGGCATTTTCGAGGTACATTTTCCTCCCCCTTGGGAACATTCGTCCCCGACTGTCAAAGAAACGTACATAAGAAGAATAATCATAAAAAAGGGTTCGACATGATATAAACTTGAATAGAATGAAAGAGGTACAAATATCGCTTTTCCATGCCCGTTCTGGCTCCTCGAGAGAAACTATCGTCTTAACGACCCTTCTGAAGGGCCTTTATGAACACTACATCCTTATCAATCAACCTTTACTCATATCACCCAACTTCTCCACCAGACCTTCTCCTAAGTTAACTTATCCTCCACAACATCCATAACCTCAAGAGCCTAATAATAGTTTGAATCACCAACGCACATCCTCAATCCTAGAATCGTGAAGAACCGGACAAACCATATCCCTATCCGAAGGCTCTTCCCCCTCATATGCAACCTTGCTAATATCCGTTAACTCTCTTTGAGGACTCACGAATAATGAACTGGACTCCCTCTTTACCAAGACAACCACTCCTTCCATGAGTGAAACCTCCAAATAGATCTAATCAGCAACCTTGAATTCAAGCATTCTCCTCATCACATTAGCATAGGACTTTTGATGACCTTAGGCTGTTTCTACCTTCCCAAATAAAAACCTTACTTTCTCCGTTACATCCACAACCAGATCCGGACTCGACCAAACCATCTCTCCCACTTCAAACGAGTCAACCGGTGATCTACAATGTCTACCAAAGAGAGCGTCAAAAGGAGCGATGTGAATGCTAGAATTATAGCTTTCGTTATAGGAAAATCCAATCAATGGAAGACGATCATCCCAACTACTCTTAAGATCCAACACACAAGCCCTAAGCATATCCTCAAGTGGTTGGATAGTCCTTTCGGCTTGGCCATTCGTTTGAGGGTGGAAAGCCATACTAAGTTTAACTCTTGTACCAAGGCCCTTTTGGAAGGACCTCCAAAATGTGAAGTTAATTGAGCACCACGATCCGTCATAATAGATAAGGCACTCCATGCAATCTCACCAACTCATGAATCTTCAATTTAGCATACTATTCGATACCATAAATAGTCTAACCAGTAAAAAGTGAGTCAATTTGTCACCCTATCAGCCACACCCCAAATAGAATTAAACCCTTCCTAGTCATGGGCAATCCAACCACAAAATCCATGTAAATTTCCTCCTACCTCCAAGAAGGAATCTCTATATCTTGGATTAGGCCACCCGACATTTTGTGCTCTGCTTTGACCTGTTGACAATTATGACAACCGGATACAAATTTGGCAATGCCCTTCTTCATGCCTCGCTACCAATCCACCTCTCTCAAATCCTTATATATCTTGATCGAACCGATGTAAATAGAATGAGAAGAATTATGGGCCTCATCAAGGATTTTCTCCCTCAAATCATTAACAAAAGGCACACACAACCTACGTTGGTACCTATGGGCATCATCTCCCCCTTGGGAGAAAACCTCCACCTTGCCCTTTTTCACCAAGGCCTTTTATTCCAACAAGGAGGGATCAAGATCTTGGTTTGCTCTTACCTTATCAACTAATCAAGATTTAGAACCATCAACAACAACACCACATCAACATGTGCTAGGCTACCCATAGATACCCTACTCAAAGCATCCGTCACAACATAAGCCTTACCAAGACGATAATGCACATTCACACAATAATCCTTAAGAAGTTCTAACCACCTCATTTGTCTCAAGCGAAGATCCTTTGGGTGAACATGTATTTGAGACCCTAGTGACCGGTAAGTACATTAACATGCACCCCATACAACCAATGATGCCAAATTCAAAGCAAATGAAATGCCGGCCAACTCAAATTTCATAGGTAGGATAACCCTTCTCATGCATCTCAAATTAGCTAAAAGCACAGGCTTTCACTTAACCATCTTGCATCAACAAACAACCCAAACCTATCCGGGAGACATCACAATACACGACAAACCCTTCCAACCCATCCAGTAAGAGCAAGATAGGAGTGGAGATAATCTTATTCTTCAAGGCTTGGGAACTCCCTTCACACTCATCGATCACAAAAACATAGGCTTATTTTGGGTCAATTAGTCATAGGAGAACCCATAGAAGAGAACTGATTCACAGACCATTGGTAGCAACCAACTAAGCCCAAAAAGCTCCTAATGTCCGATGGGGGTCAATGGTCTAGGGAGGTTTCTAATAACATACGTCTCCTTTGGATCAACCCTAATGCCATCCTCCGACACCACATGACCTATGGAGGTAACCTATTTTAACCACATTTCACACTTCACATACTTCGCATACAACTCTTCTTACCCAAAGATTTGCAACACTACCCCCAAATGGTTCATAAGCTCTAAATAATCAAAATTTCATCACTAAAGACCACCACAAGCATAACAAGGTAGGGACTAAAGACCCCATTCATGAGACCTATAGACATAACCTGGCATAGGTCAAACCAAAAGGGCACTACACCAAATTCAAAGTATCGGGAAGGCTTTTAATAACCCATTAATCACGGGACTCATCTCAATAGAAATAACATAGGTTCAACACCCCTAACTCTTACAAGGTGACAAATGCAACCCTTAGAGATCAATTCTACCTAAAGACAAGAAACAAACTTACCCTTTCACAACCATATTACAAGTCCCCACTCAAAGATAGGTTCATTAGGGAATTGAATTATAACTCTATGGGTCCTACAATCAAAGGAGATACCATATCTCATGCAACTAATCCACCCCAAGTATGGCATTTAAATCCACCATATCAACCCGACAAGTCACAAGGCAAGACCTAATGCAATATAAACATGGAACAACATCAATGAACCTTCAAACAACAATAAGTTCACTAATGAGATAGACACCAAAGAGGGTTCAGAACACACATGAAACTCACTAGCAACAAAAAGAATAATGAAAGAGATGGTAGGATCCGGGTCCATCAATACAAACACATCAAAGACAAAGGAAATTTCAACATACCGGTAGCAACATTGGGCAACCATCACCTTCTTGAGTCACTTGATCAATATGACCACCCTTACTCCTTGAAGCACATGGACAATCAACTAGCATGTGACCCACTTCACTACATCAAAAACAAGCAGTAGAATGCCTCCGAAACGGGCCATCGTAGTTCTTCCTACACGTAGGGCACTTGGGATTAGTCATTCCACCATCACCTCCTTTATCTCTATTGCGTTTATGAGGGCAATCTATTATCTTGTGACCCTCTTATTCACAACCATAACAAGCATTGGTTTTCTTCAAGCACGGGCCATCATAGCGTCTACCACATTTTGGGCACATGTCACAAAGCACTACGCCACCACCACCTGTACATTTGGGACTTTGGTACTTCCCTTCACAACGAACCCTCTTAGCCTCCTTACCTCTCCTCTTACCATTTGAAGTCTTGGGAGCACCCGCTTGTTGATCGAGGGTGAATTGCCAATTTTGACGCCTCTTTGGCTACTTCCTATAGAGTATTGTAAATCTCCACATTAATTACATCAACGTCCTAAGTAGATCGAGACTTATCCTAAAATTTAACGGTTAGGGATTATAAATAAAACCTAGGGGACCGAACTCTATCACATGACATAGATCATGAAGAAGTGAAACATTTCCTAGAAGACCTTAGAGCCTCCCGTTCATAGTCGTGGCGCGCTTCACAATAATAAATCGGACTCTAATCGATACGGTGTGATAAACTTCGAGGATCTAACAACCTATTCCTCTGATACCAAGTTTTTCATGACCCGAGCCTAGGGCCTAGGTGTGACACAGCGCATGGGGAACCCGAAGGGACCCCAAAAAGCCTCTTAACTTTTCATCACACATCCTTGGTCGCGAAAGCAAGAAAACAATCAACAAGAGATAGTAAATAGGGATAACTGTGGATGGAACAACTATCATATCATGAACAACAAGAGTCAAGAGAGAGTCAAAGCTCATAGCATAATACATATCATGTCCAACAACACCTCTAAACCTTAGATACTTAGCGGGGGCCAAGAGAAGTAATCGAGATCACCCTCATAATAATGGCAATAGGTAACCCAAACATACAAGACATAATCTAAACATAAGCTTGAGAGAAGATAGATATTATCCCCTGACTTGAGGACTCACCATGAGTTAACTCGAACAATCCATGTAGCCACAAGGAGAATAAATATGAGCTCCACTTCCTACATGGTGATATCATGTGGGCATAGAGTATCCGTTAGTACATTTGAATGTACTAAGTGTTTAGGATATTGCAACAAGAGATAGGCATCATAGGCAAAATGCGTAATTATAAGGAATAAACGGCATACTAACAATAAGTCATTTATGAATGATGCTTGAAGTAAAATCATGCTTATTTAGAACATAATGCATATGTACCAAGTGACCACCAATAAAGAATATATAGCAAGTGACCATCAATATAGAATATCCAAGGCCTGCCACCTCCTTGGAGAGGCGAATGAGGTACAAACCCCTCAAAATCATTAATGAGGTACCAAGCCTTCAATATGGTACCCCGGGCCAACCACCCTGCGAGCAAGGGACCAATGTATAAACCATTTGATGTGGTTTATGAGGTACTAAGCCCTCAATATGGTTACCCAGACCTACCACCCCTTGAGCTAGGGACAAAGGTAAAAACCCTCAATGTTGTTAATGGTTATATGGGTCTACTACCCCCATACTAGGTAAACAAGGTACCAACCCCTCAATGTAGTTACCGGGGCCTACAAACCCCCGAGCTAGGCTTGGTCAGCTCACAACACTATAGAAGGAATACCATATAACGTATATTCTTTTCATCATTATTTCATCATTATATATTCATTCAACTCATAGGACATAAATTGGGCCTTTAATTCCTGAAGTAACCATAACCAGATATTTTATCAAACACTTTGTAGGTGATTAGTGTTAGTGTAAAACCGTGCAATTCAAGAATGATATCATGCTAGAAAATCTAACGTAAAACAAACAATAGATACTTGGTAACAAACTCAAGCATTATAAATCAAAACCCTTCATCAAACCTCATAATAAATCTTAAATTCACAGCCCAAAACACAGTAAAACAGTCATAATTTCAGAAATCTGAACATAGTATGCAGTGAATTTCATAATAACTAAGACCCATGAATAAATCATCTTTAAATCATGTAATTTTGAGTAGAAAAGAGGTTAGATATCATAGGTGAATGGAAGCCATGAAAAAATCCACATACCTTAGCTTTTGGAGAATCTTTGAAGAAGATTGGAGATGGAGACTTGAAGGTTGAGAGGAAACCCTTAGATTCGGATTAGTTTTGAGACTTGAATTTAAGAGATGAGATATTGCCTAAGTGTTTGGGAGGGTATTTGGGAATGACTTGCATGATATGAGGGTGAAAGTAGGCTAAGTATAGGTATTTCAACGCATGGGAAAGCTTATCTCCAAGACCTAAAAGTCTTGGACCAAACTTGAAAAACTGGACAGAAAATGTATTGAGGCACGTTGCGCTAGTAACGCGGATTCCTCACTTGAATTCAACAGTTTGAAATTTGAAATTGTGAATCATTAGCTCTAAAATTGGGGTTAGACCTTTTTCTCACTCAATTTGACCCCTTGAACAAGAATATGAAGTCGAATTTTTGAAACAAAGTATGGATATTGAGATATATAAAAATTACCATTCCGGGCATTTGCGAGGTACATTTTCGTGCACTTTTGGGGTTGTGTCAGTCCTCGACATCCAACATATCGCGTTTATTAGAGTCTTAT
>JAPFFP010051863.1:0-30448 GCA_026153255.1 Solanum medicagineum
ACCATCCCATGTCCTCGTTTCCATGCAATGTCTCTTATTCTTACAATTGTGCATCGTACTTCTTGGAAGTGTACCCTTCGGGTGTTGGATCAACTACATCAACGTCTAGCCAAGTTGCTACTCCAACTGTTCAATGGCTACTAAATAAGACTCAATCTTTTGATTGATCCCCAATATATCATCTTTTATCTCCTTCAAGGTCTCATCCTATCCACTTTCTTGAGCAACTTACCAAACATCTCTTTAATCATCAAACTACCAGCTCTGAAATCACGATTTTATGATGGAACATACTTTCCATTTCGGTCATTACGATACCCATCTCTACGTGCCCAATCACCATATTAGTCTTGGCCCCAGTTCCTATAGTAGTAAACTTCTCGATTGTCACTATCTCTATAAGAATTATCCCTAATATGGTTTCGATCTTTATTTCTTTTACCTTGGAACCAATAATCGTGATTGGATCCTTGAGCGTTGGTCCAAACCCCCCTCCCCCCATCTAACTAGTCATGAATAGGCATCCTACTCATAACAAAAGTTCTCATCAATAGGCTCTCTTGGTGGTTGTTAACTTATTGTGTTCACCACTATTGGTTTTGCTTCATAAGTAACCCAACTTTACTACTAATCTGAGCTAACTCTTATAGTAACTCCTAGCTCTTAGCTTGCTCGAGATTTGTACTTATTGAGAAACAGATCTTGTCATCTCTAAGTGTCTTGTGCCCCATGCATGATTAGTCTTAGAAACTCTCTTCATTCTTTGGGTTACCTCAGAAAAAGTGCAACCCAAGAATGATCTTCCATTTATGGTGTCGGTGACTATTTTTGAATTGTCTTCTAAAGCTCGATAGAAGATCTTCACTAAAGAATCATCAGCGATCATATGGCCTAGACTCTCTTCAAGTACTTAATAAACTACTCCCATTTAGCACTGATGGACTCCCAAGATTTTTAGTAGAAGTTATTGATTCGGTTTTTATGTTTCAACTTCTTTGACTTGGGGAAATACCTCTCTAAGAAGGCTTTTTGCAGATCTACCCATGTGGTTATTGAACTATATGGAAGCTCTGATAACCATACTAGTGCTTTTCCAGTAAGAGATAATAGGAAGACATAGATCCCAATAGCATCGATGGATAAGTTTTGATTTTCTATCATGCTTTTGCAAATAAAGAAAATATCGTGTAGATGGTTATGTGGATCCACTGATGGCAAGCCTGAGCACAACCCTTTGTACTGCAACATCTACAATAATCCACTTGATATCATAAACTTGGTGTCTGGTGGCAGTGGAGGCAACATGATGGCTCCTATAACATCCACTACCATTGGGTCAAGCCCATATTAATTACACCAACAAATCGTTGTAACACCTCTCGTGTGCTTCAAAAATGCTCTATAGTGTATTTTTTGAATATCTCAAAATTCATGCATGATTTTAAAAATCTAACTTCATATTCTTGTTTAGAGGGTAAAATTATGTAGGAAATGGGTGGCCTTCGATTTTTAGATGACCCGTAGCGAAAAATAACTTTTTGTTATGGGAGCTGAGGTAGTGGGCATTCGTGATTGATCTGTGTCGTGCTTGGGCGCGGATCAGTGTAAAATGTTGCTCCGCCATTACTCCTCATCGCGGCTTAGGAGCGGACCAGTGCAAAAATTTCCTTTATTTTTCCATTCCGCTCGAGGGCATTTGCGTAATAACTCATTCCCCATTCAAACGAGAATCCTTCATTATTTCAAACATTCCATGCCCTAAATCTCTCATGAACACTCCAAAAATCCTCCTAATTCATCTCAAATCCTCCATTCAATCTCAAGATTTTCAAGAAATTTTGTTGGAGTTCAAGGACCTAAGTGAAGTCCTCAAAGTCTCATCTGTTTCCTCTACCTATTTGAAGAGTTTAAGGTATGTGGGTCTTCGTCCATGGATTCTTTCACACGTGGAGTCAAACACTCTCTTTTTATGAAATTTTATGATTTTAAGGTTAGATTTCTTATTGGTATTTTCTATTATTACTCCTATCCATGAAATATGTTGGAATTTTTTTGAATATTGGACTATTGATGCAAGAGATTCTATCAAGAAATGATATTATATTATGTTTTTTTATGATGCTAACGCTTTGTATACTATGATAGCTTGAAAGACTTGGAAGGATTATGGATTTCTGAATGGTTTTCATGATACCCAAAATGAAGGTTTTACCACAATGCTAGTGGGTTGCTTGAATGATATCTAAATGTCTATATTTTACTCTAGTTATATTCGATACTCTAGAAAAGCATTGCATGATTTGCACGATAAGCATGATATGATAAGTTATGGGCTCCCATGCATGTATTAAGCTCATGAAAGGTCTCTATGATTTGCAAGTGAGATGTTAAGCCCTATTTCTATATCCCTACCCTCTTATGATTGAATAATACTTATACAAGGGGGAAAATATGATAACTATTTACCTCACATACAAACTAAAACTAGTAGGGGATAAGCATGTTACCTTTATTATCTTCATGTGAAATGCAATGCCCACTAGAAGGGGTGAAGTCTATGTATTGTTTTTAACCTCTAGTACATATGCCATGTGTATAGGTCAAGTATATAAATGAGCTATTCATGCCAAGTTATCATATTTTTACAAGTTATCTATACTATGATTAAATTTATGATTATTTCAAATATCCCGTAGGATTACACTTAGAACCAATTGAGGCTTAAGGTGGGGGCTCGACTCAAGGGGTCCTTATATAATTTCTTGGTCTCTTTACTATGTGCCACCATAGGTTTATATTATTTCCCTAAATGGGCTTTGCTAGTGGAACTATGACCAGTTACCCAAAATGTGGAGTCAAGTTTGGTTTACCTTGGCAAGTAGACCACTCCTTTACTCAGTGTGGATTGAACATTGGGATTTCAAGTAGCAGCTCGCTTGGTCTTATATGTCATTTAAAGTCTCCTGCCACATATATATGTTATGTTATGCAAGTTTACTATCTACATGAATGTTTTAACTCAAGCATTGACTACATATGACATATTGAGCTTATATCTATTGATTATGATTATCCATCTTGAATATTACGGCTTATGTCATTGTTGCATTGCACCCTACATACTTAGTACATTCAAGGTACTAACACATACTTTTTCCTATATGATATCACCATGCAGGGACCACAGCTCTTATTCATCCTCTCTCTCCATGTAGCTAGCCAGATCATTTGAAGATAGCTTTGGGTGAGTCCTCAATTCCGGGGACAAAATCTATCTTACTTTCATGTTTTTTCCTATGACTTGTCTAATATTTTTTGATACTTATCTTTGAGGGTGAGCCCGGGAGATATCTTTTCCCCGCTCCTTTAGATTAGAGGTGTCATTTGATATTGTGTATCGAGCTTGACTCCTATTATGTCTATGTTACTATGAAAGACATCCCTTAGTCCCTACTCCTTTCTATGTGGTGATGTATGTTGATGATGAGATGGAAGTCCCAAGTCCCGCTTCCCTTTAACTCTATTGCTTGTTATCTTATTATGTTTCCGCAACCAAGGATGTGTAAATGATATGCTAAGAGGCTTATTTGGGGACCCTTTGGATTCTCTATTCCCCGTTTCACATCTAGGCTCTAGGGTTGGGTCGTGACAATCCTGCTTGCTGAACTAGTGGGTGTTGATTGATCACCATTCGTGGTAGTGTTGGTAGATTTTACTTGTTTAAGTTCAGTGCATTATTCACAGCATTGTTGTCGTTGTCTTGGGCCATTCTTCTCAGTATTCTTTGTATCTCGGGATCATATGGAGTCAAGGGATTTCCTTGACTATAGGTATTGTGCATATACTACAAATGTATGCTGAAAAAGAAACAAAAAACAACAAAAACTACGTAAAATAAAGAAATAAGGATTAATTATCGAATTACTCTAATCGAAAAAGTCTAAAAGCCATATTCCCTGACAGTGCACAAAAATTTGATCACACTAAAATATAGAACGTAATAACAATTTGGGTCAATCCCATGAGGAACATTGTCTAGACTTGGCTAATTAAAGCAATTTCGAGAAATTAACCAACTTATTTCCAAAAGGAGGATTTATGATGCAAAAAGCAATAACTAAAGCCTATTCTAAGAACAATCAGGATGCAAGTATTATAGATTCAGTGAGTGAAGATATCTAGGATATCATGTTCCTTATGAATTCCTAGCCTCAAAATTGTAATAGTTTTTAGTATGTAGCATGCAAAACTAATGTTATGTTCAGTTAAGTTCTTGGTCCAGTAAATAGATGAATTTACCATGAAACTTTGTCCTCTATGGGACCTTACCTTGGTTCTAGTACAACCGTCGCTTAGTCTGTTCAGGCTGATTATATGAGTGTACTCACATCAAATCCTATTATTAATCCCTTTTCCCATTCATTACCCCCTTGGTCCAACTAGTAAGAGTAAGGCGAGTTCTAACATAGGACTCCATTAAAAAATAATCAAAATAAAGAAAAAAGAATATATGCGTGCATATGTTCCAAGGATTATGAATTATCTGGTTCCACTTTGTTAGTTCTTCATGGTTCCCACAACCCTAGTTGTGGGTTTCGCTAGTCATATTCATTATAGATGATGAAATAGTCTTTGATGTTTGCATAATTAAATACTTACAATAAAGAATTGAAGATTGGAAATCCAAAATCTCCACTTGAATTGCAACATGAAAATCCAAAAATATCAACAAATTGCATCTATCAAGAACTCAAACAACAAACACAAACTGAAAGTAAGTTTATGTTGTTTACTGGTCTACATGTCAAAAATAAATAAAAATCCAATTTATAGACATAAAATCCAAATCCAAACTGAAAGAAAATCCAAAATGAACTAGTCTATAGCTCATAGTCAGGGTATCATGGATTGCCTTCCTAAAATAGTGTATAGATGTATGAGACCTCATCCATGGCTTGTAGGTTGGACTAGATTCATGGTCTTCTTTGTCCTGTTAACTTTCTAAAACTTGGCATCTTTGATCCATGGTCAAGACTACGGGTCAGGGAATGAACCATGTCCCGTCCTGCCATCATCATCTTTACATCAAAAAATCTTCTTAGTTGTTGATGCAAACCATGAACTCCTACCTATGGCTCATGGATCAAACCACAACCCGTTGGTGGTCTTGTACAGATCCAAAAGCTACAAAACTTAGCAGAGTTCACCAAAACACCCCGAATCTATAAACCGATAAAAATAACACAAACAAAAATAAAATCTACTAAAAATCGCTAGAGAACACACTAAATTATATGTTTAAAGCATCAAAACTGCAATATTTTTGCTGCACATCAGACTTGATCCTGAGATCTACGCTACGGGTTAAATCTATTTATAGTGTTTTAGATTTAGAAATTAGTCAATAGTGTACTATAGTCAATATTCCCGAAAAATAAGCCCAAATGGGATTTCTGATAATGTAGTTAGCTTTAGAACAATAAGATAGGTCTAGAATAACATTTCGTTCTGTTCCCAATTCCTCTAAACTCATTCCGAACACCTCGATTGATTTTTGATAAATAAGGCCTTTGGCAGTGGGATCCACATTAGGTCGTGATGACCTCCTACGTGAATTTTGATTGTGCCATTGAATCCAAAACATCAATTTTATAGGGTTGCATAATACCTTTACATGTTCGGGGTGTCGAATGAATTTTTAATACCCTGTCGGAGAAAAAAATCAGGCCTATATATAGTAGATTTTCATAACTAGACCAGTCATTTTTCTATACTTTGAGACTTTATAATTGTTCACATTGACACCGATTTGAGTGTTGCAAAAGCCATATATCGCATGCAATTTTGAGGAGAATATAGTGGTAGTGTCAGAATTGGTTGCCGACCCTCCATTTGAGGTGATTTAAACTATTTTTGTTATTGATATGACTGGTTTGGTGAATATTGGAGAATTTGAAATTTTATAAATTGAGCATAATAGGTCCTATTTGGCTGGTTCATGGGTTTATCTTGTGCAGGTTTTTGAGATGCTCATTTCAGTGTGGTCAGAATCTTCTATTACATCTTCATTAGAGGTAAAATCATTGTTTTAGCTTCTTCTTGGGGAAATTTTTGGAGTGAGACTTTTGTTTTCTAATTTTTTGTCTTAAGTTGCTCCCTTATGCCATTTTTTGGATTATACTTTTTGTGAATTTTGAGATTTGATATCTTGAGCATTTTTAGTCCATTTTTAGTGATTCTTGAGGTAAATTGTGCGGTTTTCTGAAATGAACTTCAAGGAGTGCTTGGTTTTAGATGTGGAGACTTCGTTTCTTGTATTTTCTCATAGATTGATATAGCGACAATTTTTTTAGCTAAATTTTGATTTTTCTTGTGCTATTACTGGAGGTAATTTTTGGCCTTGAATTGTGTCTCATGTTGGCATATAAGCTAGGTAGATGATTAGGACCTTTTTTGGGTTCATCTCTAGAGCTTCTATCACGGGTCCCACTTTTCCCATTTTTACTCCGAAATTGGTCTGCTTATATTTCTTGAAATCTTAATGTCTTTGTGATCATTATAGCATTGTGAATCTCTTTTTAACAGCTTTGCTTTTTTTGGAGGCTATAAAAAAAGGGAAAGCACCAGCAACGTAGGTTGGAATACATGTGTTCAACCTATAGTTAGGCTATAGCTTCCCATCTTTTGGACTAATTTTGAATATATGAATATGGATGGAATTGCATGAATAATATGTTCGGAGTTTATTGGATATGCCTTGTATACTGTGAAATTCAGTTTAGTTGATTATATTATGATATATATATATATTAATATATATATATATATTAAAATGACCCCAAAAGTGCCTGAAAATGTGCCTCAAAAGTGCCCAAAATCATATTTTCCATATATTTCAAAATCCATGTGTGATATCAAAAATCTGACTTCATATTCTTATTTAGGGGGGTCAAATTGTGTGGAGAATAGGTCTAACCCCGATTTAAGAGCAACCGTTGCAAAATTTGAATATCGCAAATATGTGATTTCCAGTGTGCATCTGTGCCCCTAGCGCAACGTGCCAAGGGCGCGCTACAGCGTATTTTTGTGCACTATTTTTCTATATTAGTCCAAGAAATTTGGGTCTTGGGCCTAAGTGTTACCATACGTGAAAATAACTATACTTAGCCTTATTTCACCTTCATATCATCTAAGACATTCCCAAATACACTCTCAAACACTTAGAGAATATTTCATCTCTAAATTTCAAGTCCCAAAACTCATCCGGATCTTAAGGTTCTCGTTCAAGCTTCAAGTCTCCATCTCTAATCTTCTTTCAGGATTCTCCAAAGTCAAGGTATGTTGGTTTCTTTCATGGGTTCCTTTCACCCATGATACCCAAGCTTTGTTTTAGCTAATATTGCATGATTTAAAGTTGATTTACTCATGAGTCTTATCTACTATGAATTTCACTGCACACTATGTTAGGGTTTCATGAAATTGTGATTGTTTTAGCATGTTTTAAGCTATGAATCTAAGGTATATTGTGAGATTTGATGAAGGTTTTTGATGTATATTGCTTGAGGCTATTACCAAGTATCTATTGATGGTTTTACATGGAATTTTCTAGCATGAATGTACTCTTGAAATGCATGGTTTTCCACTAGCACTACACACCCGCCAAATGTTTGATAAAATGTCTGAGTTATGATTTTTTGAAGAATTGAGAGTCTAATGCATGTCTTATAAGTTGAATGATTTTATGATGACAAAAGGAATGTATGTAAATGTTATTATCTCTATAGTGTTGGGAATTGACCAAGACTCACTCGAGAGGTTGTAGGCCTATGTTACCTTGTTGAGGGGTTTGTACCTCGATCACCTCGCTTGGGAAGTGTTAGGCCTGTGCAATAATGTGGAGGGATTTACACCTTCATAACCATGTTGGGGGTCTATACCTCATCAACCATGTTGGGGGGTTTCTACCTCATCAACCATGTTAGGGTGTTTGTACCTCATCAATGAACTGAGGGGTTTGTACCTCATTCGCCTCTCCAAGGGAGTGGTAGGCCTTGTATATTCACTAACAATGGTCACTCCTTACACATGTATTATGTTCTATATAAGCTTGGTTTACTACAAGCATCTTCCATGTATGCCATATTGTTACATGCTACTCATTACTATGCTTATGCATTTCGATTATGTTACTTATCTCTTATTGCATTGCATCCTCCATACTAAGTGCATTCAAATGTACCAACACATACTCTATGCCTAAATGATGTCACCATGCAGGAGCCGGAGTCCCTCTTGAGCAACCTCCTCCATGTTGCTAGTAAGATTTCTACCACGCTTGTTTATGAGTGTTTCATTCTCGGGATGATGTTTATGATTTCATTCTTTGTTCTAAGACTATATTTCTTTTATATATGTATTGACTATTAGGGTGAGCCAAGTTGCTTTTCTTGGCCCCCTCTTACCTATATAGTAGAGTTATTGTGCGACATGCTATGATCTATGCTATGAGTCTTTACTCTCTTGTTCTTGAAATTTATGTTATGAAGTTTCCCTTAGTCCCTTTTTGCCCTTATTTCTAATCTATTATGTCATTTTATTGTTTCTGTGACCAAGGATGTGTAATGATATGTTAAGAGGCTTGCTTGGGGTTCCTTTGGGTTCTCCATGCGCCGTGTCACGTCTAGGCCCTAGGCTTGGGTCGTGACAAACGTGTATTAGATCACTAGGTTGTTAATGGTCCTCTACATCTAATACACCACGTCGATTAGAGTCTTGTTCATGGTTGTGTTAAGCACCATAACTATGACCAAGAGGCTATGAGGCGTTTAGGAAATGTTTCCTTTCTTCATGTTCTAAGTCGTGCTAACGAGTTAAAGTAAGTTTTTCCCCTAACAATTGTTCTTTCCTATGCTTGACCATGCCTAACACAAGAGGAAGAACAACCCGCATACTTGAGGAACAACCGGCTCAATGTGAGCTTCGGATGCTCTTACTTTGCTTGCATAAGTTGTGGCTAATCAGGCCAACCAAGGGGCCCAAGCCCCTAATTCTCCTACAGTGGCATCTCGGGTGAGCGACTTCATGAGTATGAATCGCCTAGAATTCTATGGCTCAAAGGTGAATGAGGACCCCAAAGAGTTTATTAATGAGGTCTGGGTGTTAGGTCAGTGGAGAAGGCGGAGTTGGCGGCCAACCAACTCAAGGGGTAGCACAAATATGGTACAATCAATGGATGGAGAAGAAGGGGGTCAACAATGTGGTACTTCGAGAGGAGTTCAAGGCGGCTTTTCTTAATCAGTTCTTCCCTCTTGAGCTTAGTGAAGCCAAATTCGTTGAATTTATAAACTTGAGACAAGGGTCTATGAGTGTGAGGGAGTATACCTTCAAGTTCAAACGACTCTCAAAGTATGCCCCACACTCAGCTGCCGACTCAAGGTCTAGGATGAACAAATTTGTGATGGGTGTTTTCTATTTGGTAAGTGAAGAATACCGGTCCACTATATTGATTAGTGACATGGACTTGTCCCTTTTGATGACCTGCACAGAGAAAATGGAGGAGGAAAAGTTGACGAAGTCATGAGGTCAAGAGGGCCCATTATGATGATAAATTCCAATGTTGAAAGGGTGGCTGGTTCCATCAAGGCCAAGGGTCTTCTCATGCATTTGATAAGAGGGTTGACATTGATTTTTTCCAAGGGCCCAAGGTGTCGGGGGTGTGGTTCCTAATGGTGGGTGTCCGAAATGTGGTGAGTGTCACAGTGGCTCATGCTTAAGGGAGACTAATGATTGTTCTGGTTGTAGGGAAGTTGGGCATAAGGCATTGGATTGCCCTCGAAATCGCAACAAGGGTAAAGAGGTTAGTCCACAAGGTTCTAATGCGGTTCCTTTGGGGAGAGGTGGTCAACAAGGTGGTGCCCCAAAGCACAATCAGTTTTGTGCTTTGCATAGGTGGCAAGGGGTTGATGAGATGCCCGACGTCGTCACCGATACGTAGAAAATCTTTGATTTTGATGTGTATGCATTGATTGATTCAGGTGCCACTCTTTCTTTTGTTGCCCACTTTATTGCCAAAAAGTTTCATGTTGAGCCCGAATTGTTGTATGAGTCATATGAGGTTGTCTACTCCTATGGGTGCATCTATTGTTGCTAGAAAGGTCTATAGAAATTGCCATATTTGCATCGTGCATAAATATTGCCTTGAGATCTTGTTAAGTTGTATATTGTTGATTTTGATGTCATTCTTTCGATGGATTGGTTGCATGCATACTATGCCTCTATTAGTTGTAGAACCCGTAGGGTCAATTCCTAAATGAACCATCCTTGAGTGGGAGAGTCATGATGTGGTGGTCAAGGGTAGATTCATCTCTTGCATAAAAGCCTGTAAGTTGATCTCTAAGCGGTGTCTTTGCCATCTTGTGAGGGTAAGGAATGTGTAGTCCAAAGTCCTTCCCATATAGTCGGTTCAGGTTATAACTGAGTTCCTTGATGTCTTTCCAAATAACCTTCCGGGTATCCCTCCCTAAAGGGAGATAGATTTTGGTATAGATTTCCTTCCCGGTACTCAACCCTTTTCTATTCCCCCTTACCGTATGGCCCTGACAGAGTTAAAGGATTTGGAAGAGAAATTCAGGGACTTGATGGAGAAGGGTTTTATTAGGCCTAGCCAGTTACCTTGGGGTGCACCAATGTTGTTTGTGAAGAAGGATGGGTTTCATAGAATGTGTATTTACTACTGGCAACTTAATAGGGTCACTATCAAGAATAGGTATCCTCTTCCAACAATTGATGATTTGTTTAACCAATTGCAAGGGGCTTTCCACTTCTCTAGATTGATCTTCCATCCGGGTATCATCAAGTGAAGGCGAGGGAGAGTGATATTCCCAAGACATCCTTCCGGACTAGGTATGGGAATTATGAGTTTGTTGTGATGTCTTTTGGGTTGACCAAGGCACCGGCCATCTTCATGGATATTCTAAATAGTGTCTTTAAACCCTACCTTGATTTATTTGTTGTGGTCTTTATTGATGATATTTTTATTTATTCTCATAGTGAGGAGGAGCATGTGACTCATTTGAGGGTAGTGTTGCAAAGATTGAGGGAAGAGGAGTTGTATGCTAAATATGAGAAGTGTGAATTTTGGTTGAAAGAAGTTTCCTTTTTTAGGTCATGTGGTGTTGGGAGATGGTATTAAGGTGGATCCTAAAAAGATAGATGTGATTAGAAATTGGCTTAGAACATTGACCCCGTCGGATATTAGGATCTTCTTAGGGTTAACAGGTTACTATCAGAGGTTTGTGAATGGGTTGTCCTCTATTGCTTCTCCCATGATAAAATTGATTCAAAAGAAGGCTAAGTTTGTGTAGATCGATGAGTGTGAAAAGTGCTTCCAATCCTTGAAAGATAAGAGTGTGTCAGCTCTTATATTGTCACTACTAAAAGGGCTAGAAGGTTTTGTTATATATTGTGATGCTTCCCAAGGTGGTTGGGGTTGTGTGTTAATGCTAATTGGTAAGGTAATAGTCTATGCTTCTAGGCAACTCAAAGTGCATTAAAAGAACTATCCTACCCATGATCTTGAACTAGCCGTCATGGTATTTGCATTAAAGATATGGCGTCATTATTTGTATGAGGTGCATGTTTTTGTGTTTACTGATCATAAGAGTCTCCGATATATCTTCACTCAACAAAATCTCAACTTGAGGCAAAGAAGATGGTTAGAATATCTTAAGGACTACGACATGAGTGTGCACTATCATCCCAGTAAGGCTAATATGGTGGTAGATGCTTTCAGTAGGGTGTCGATGAGTAGTCTAGCTCATGTTGGTGATTGTGGCAAAGGGGTGGTTTGGGAGTTCAACTGGTTTGCTAGATTGGGGATTAGGTTGGAAGAGGTTGATAATGGGAGTGTTGTCTTGATGATTCTAAATCTTCATTGATTAAGGAGGTGAAAGCTAAGCGAGATCTTGACCCTGCTTTGTTGGAATTGAAGGCATTAGCAGAAGATGGTAAGGTGAAGGTTTTCTCCCAAGGGGGAGATGGTGCACTTAGGTACCAAGGTAGGTTGTGTGTACTTTGTGTTGATGGCTTCATACAAAGGATCCTTGATAAGGCACATGGTTCTTCCTATTCTATTCACCCTGGTTCTGCTAAGATGTATAGGGATTTGAGGGATGTGTTTTGTTAGGGAGGTATGAAGAAAGGCATTGCCAAATTTATTTTCGGTTGTCATAGTTGCCAATAAGTCAAAGCTGAACACTAAAGGTCGGGTGGCTTAACCCAAGACATAGAGATTCCTACTTGGAAGTGGGAAGAGATTAACATGGACTTTGTGGTTAGGCTGCCCAAGAATAGAAAGGGTATTGATTCCATTTGGGTTGTGGTTGATAGAATGATGAAATCGGCTCACTTTCTACCAGTTAAAACCACATATAGGGCAGAAGATTATGCTAAACTGTACATTCATGAATTGGTGAGATTACATGGGGTGCCCTTATTTATCATATCGGATCGTGGTGCTCAATTCACTTCACACTTTTGGAGGTCCTTCCAAAGGGGTCTTGGTGCAAATGTTAAACTTAGCACGGCCTTCCATCCTAAAACGGATGGCCAAGATGAAAGAACTATCCAAACTCTTGAGGAAATGCTTAAGGCTTGTGTATTGGAGTTTAGTGGTAGTTGAGATTATCATCTCCTATTGATTGTGTTTGCCTATAACAATAGCTATTATTCTAGCATCGGTATATCTCCTTTTGAGGCTCTCTACGGTAGACGTTGTAGATCACCGATTGGGTGGTTTGAGGTTGGTGAAGTGACTTTGTTAGGACAAGATCTGGTTATGCAGGCTCTTGAAAAGGTTAGGATGATTACAAAAAGGTTGAGGATGGCCCAAAGTTGCCAAAAGTCCTATGCCGATGTGAGGACAAGAGATCTTGAATTCAAAGTTGGTGATTGGGTTTATTTGAAGATTTCACCCATGAAGGGTTTGATTCATTTTTGTAAGAAGGGTAAGTTATGCCCAAGATATGTGGGTCCTTATAGGGTGATGAGAAGGATTGGTAAGGTGGCTTATGAGTTGGAATTGCCTAGTGAAATGGAATTGGTTCATCCAGTCTTCCATGTGTCTTTGTTGAGGAAGTGTGTGGGTGATCCTAATGTTATTTTGCCTATTGATGTTGTGGTGGTAGTTGAAGATAACTTGACATATGAAGAAGTTACAGTAGAGATCTTAGATAGACAAGTGAAGAGATTGAGGCACAAGGATGTTGCTTCCATTAAGGTCATTTGGAGGAATTAACAAGTCAGAAATGCTACATGGGAGGCTGAAGCGGACATGCAAAAATGATATCCTTATCTCTTCCATTCTACTCGAGCCTAAGGTACTAATTCTAAGTATTCTATGTGATTTCATGTCTCACGTTTCGCCCCCTAAGTCATTTGCATGCATTCAAGTTTATACTAACAAGGTTCATGGTAATTTTACACTTATGTGGAGATTTTGAAACTGGTGTTTAAGTGTGGTGTTGCATTCTTATTGGGGCTGATTTCTTCAGGATTACTCTTTTCATACACATCTCTTTGACATTCGGTGATGAATGTTCCCAACGGGGAGATATTGAAACGACCCCAGAAGGTGCTCGAAAATGTGCCTAGAAGTTCCCTGAATCCTAATTTCCATATATCTCAAAGTTCGTGCGTAATATCGAAAATCAACTTCATATTCTTGTTCAGGGATTCAAATTCAGTGGGAAATGGGTCTAACTCTGATTTAAGAGTAACTGTAGCAAAATCTGGAAATCGTAAAAATGCGATTTCCAAGGTGCATCCACACCCCCGACGCGACGCGCCAAGGGCGCGCTACAGTGTATTATTATGCATTATTTTTCTATCTCAGTCGAAGGATTTTGGGTCTTGGGCCTAAGTTTTCCCACACATGAAAATATCTATAATAAGCCCTATTTCACTGTCATATCATCCAAGACATTCCCAAATACTCTCTCAAACATTTAGACAATATTTCAACTCTAAATTTCAAGTCCCAAAAAATCATTTGGATCTTAAGGTTCTCATTCAAGCTTCAATCTTCATCTCCAATCTTCTTCGAGGATTCTCCAAAGTCAACGTATGTGGGTTTCTTTCATGGATTCCTCACCCATGATACCCAAGCTTTCTTTTACCTAAAAGTGCATGATTTAAAGTTGATTTACTCATGGGTCTTATCTATTATGAGTTTCATTGCACACTACGTTGGGGTTTCATGAAATTGTGATTGTTTAACATGTTTTGAGCTATGAATCTAAGGTCTATTATGAGATTTGATGATGAATTTTTTTGTATATTTGTTGAGTGTGTTACCAACTATCTATTGATGGTTTTATATTAAATTTTCTAACACGAATCTGCTCTCGAAATACATGGTCTTACACTTGCACTACACACCGCCAAGTGTTTGATAAAACGTCCGTGTTATGATTTCTTGAGGAATTGAAGGTCTAATGCATGTTTTATGAGTTGACTTATCTTATGATGATGAAAGGAAAGTATGTATATGATAACATCTCTATAGTATTGTGAATTGACCAAGCCTCACTTGATAGTTTATAGGCTCGAGTAACCTTGTTGAGGGGTTTGTACCTCGATCGCCTCGCTCGAGATGTGGTAGTCCTATGCAACCATATCGAGGGGTTTGTACCATGGTAACCATGTTGGGGGATTTGTACCTCATCAATTATGTTGAGGGGTTTGTACCTCATCAACTATGTTGAGGGGTTTGTACCTCATTCGTCTCTCCAAGGGGGTGGTAGGCCTTGTATATTAACTAAGAATGGTCACTACTTACAATGTATTATGTTCTATATAAGCATAGTTTACAACAAGCATCTTCCATGTATGAGATATTGTTATATGCTACTCGTTGCCTATGCTTATGAATTTTGATTATGTTACTTATCTCTTGTTGCATTGCATCCTACATACTTAGTACATTCAAATATACTAACGCATACACTATTCCTACATGATGTCAGCATGTAGGAACCGGAGTCCCTCTTGAGCAACCTGCTCCATATGGCTAGTATGATATCTGCTGAGCTTGTTGATGAGTCCTCCATTCTGGGGATGATGCCTATGATCTCATGCTATGTTCTAGGACTATCTTTCTTTTATATATGTATTGACCGTAAGGGTGGGACAGGTTGCTTGTCTTGGCCCCCGTTCTTATCTATATAGTAGAGGTGTTATTGGACATGCTATGTATCTATACTTTGAGCTTGGACTCTCTTGTTCATGATATTTATTTTATGAAGTTTCCCTTAGTTCCTTTTTGCCCTTATTTCTAATCTATTATGTCATTCTATTGCTTTCGCGACCAAGGATGTGTAATGATATGTTAAGAGGCTTACTTTAGGTTCCCCATGCGCCGTGTCACGTCTAGGCCTAGGCTTAGGTCGTGACATATATATATATACACACACACACACACACATATTTATAAATATAGATATGTGGGTGTGTGTGTATATTCTAGGGTTAGACTAGTGATGCCATAGACCTATGGCATTCACGATTAGTAGGCTGATTATATTTCGCTTGGTGTGACCAGAGAGGCATGGGTCCTTATAGATTGATGTAGTAGTCTTGGGCTTGACAGATTTGAGCTTTAGATATGTATCGACTTGACCTAAGGCCCTATTATCTTTTACCTCCCCGCTATACTCTACTGAAACATTTTCAATAACTCACTGTGATTTACTTGGCTTTAGAGATTACTGGTTTCACTTATTGGGGACACGATAGATCTTTTTTGAGAGACATTATTTCTGTGTTAAAGGTTTGGGCTCTGTGTCCTTTGCTATTTACTACTCAGCTTTCTATAATGGAGGTACTAATTTGAGTTTAGCTATGAGTTATATTGTTACCATCTATGTGGCCACATACGTGATGACATTTCTGGGGTTTGTGCTCTCCCTATCATTTTCATTAGAAATATTGACATTATACCTGTTGGATCCCGCATCCATGATGACGACTCTATACTTTTCTGTATCCATAGGGACTCAAATTTAGTGGCTCTTGATGTACTTAGTTGTATAGATTTTAGTGTGTAAGTGGTTGGTTATCTGATGCATAGGTGTACCTATTGAACTTATGGGACTCGATTGGTGTATATGTTTAGGTTAGATAGTCTTCTACATCCTTGTACCTACATACACTATTCTATTCTAGTTCTGGTTGTATTCTATTCTTGCTTTTCTTGCTTTATTTACTATTTTTACTCATGGTTGGTTACTTCAGTTGTTCCAATCTTCCACACTTAACACTTGTTTTCTGTATTTTACTTTTTGAGACTCGCCATGTTTATGTATATGTATGTATTATTATTTTGACCTAATTACGGGTTGTATCTTATCTCCATAGCTCTGCGTTTGTGACTTCTAGGTTCTAAGAGGGATCCTGTTTTTATATGTGTTTAGCTTACCTTATCTTAGTTCTAGAGCCTTGTTATTATTGTAATTTGGGTAATTTGTAGCTCTATGTTTTCTACTCTTAAAACCCATTATGAACAGTTTCAGGTTACAGGCGGCTGGCCTACCTGCCGGTGGAAAATTCTAAGTTCCATCATGAATAGAATATTTAGGTTGTGACAAGTTGGTATCAAAGCCCTAGATTTATTGGTCTCACTTGAACAGAGATAACATCTAGTATAGTCCTGTAGATTAGTGTATAAACATTGACAAACTATCTTTATAAGGTTATAGGATGTCTTCAAGACTATGTCCCATAGTTATATCACTTCATGCAGTATGTGTCTTTTTAGTATCGTGAAATTTGATTAGTTTCACTCTCTTTTGCAAGTTATGGCCTTCAATGGTTAACCGCATGGTAATGGTAGGGGCATAGCAATAACCTTTGATAAAGATATAGCTCTAGATCTTGTGGAGGAGCACCTAGATATCCCTGTATCCCCTCAGCCAGTTGGGCAAGAGTTGACAGTCCCTAGTCGCACCTCTTATGACGTCAGCAGTTCAGGCAGTTATTACACAACTACTTGTAACCCTTTAGGGTGTGCAAGAAACACTAGCACCAATAGCTCTGCGAAATCAGCTTACCACTCTAGCGCTAGAGGAGCAGCCCCTTCTAGTACCACCAAATTAGTAGAAGCTACCCCTGGCTCCCATTCTAGGAGGGAACCGAGCACTAGTGCCATCGCTTGCCTAGCCAGATGTTATAAAGGGTGCCATGCAATTTTAGGAATAGAAAGTGCTAGAAAATTTCCTCAAATTTGATCCAACCAGGTTCTCAAGGGCAGTTAGAGAAGATGCCTATGCGTTTCTAATTTCTTGCAAGGAGATACTATATAACTTGAGATTATTGGAGTCCTGGGGCATACTTTAATGCATATCATATTGATGGGCTTTCTAGGACATGGTGGGAAGCTTATCTAGACACTAGACCAGTTAGATCACCACTACTGACATGGGCAGAATTATCGAAGGCGTTTCATTCCAGATTTATTCCTAAGAGTCTTAGAGATAAACTCTATGATTTGTTTTTGAGGTAAGAGCATAGTACCAGTACTATGTTTGAGTATGAGGCCTAATTTCACAAGTTCTCTAGGCACTCTACTATTATACTACCTATAAATGAGGACAGGATAGGTGGTTTGTTAGGGAACTGAGGATACCATTGACGATTGAGACACAATTAGTAGTTATAGCGGGTCATTCTTTTACTGATATTAATGAACTAGCCCATACCATTGAGCAGCTTCATAGTGATGCCTATAATGGGAGGGTAGCCATAGATGGGCTTGGTATAGGTCCAAAGAGCACTATGATGTGTCACAACAGAGGTTACACCCGAGCAAGTCCAATTGCCTTATTCTTGCTTCACTTCAGATTTAATAGGGTGATAAATAGTACTAAGGTAACCTTAATCAAGGTGTTCCTCCTTATATGACTAGGTATAGTGAGAGAGATGCAATTGTAGTAGCTTTAGGACAAGTTGGGTCATTTTATTTAGCCATTCAGAACTCGAGGGCCTCAGAGGCAGTTACTATAGGCTATAAAAATTTTATTGGTCAATAATCCTAGGGCTGTTATGACTATTGGGAGTTTTGTCATTATCTTAGGATTGACCTTGATGGAAGGCGATATACCATGCTTCATAGGCAGATCGCTCAACCCCTACACCTGCACTTCCAGCCAAAGACAAGGATCAAGATAATAGGGGTGGCCAGTAAGACAATGGAAGCAATCAACTTGGTTCCTAAAATAGTTATAAGGGTTTTATGATAGGTGGCAGGGCTGATGCCCTATGTGGAGGCTGTTAGGGTTATTTCTATAGACCTTCAGCGAGATTAGAGGTCGAGGCATCAGGTGATGTTTTGTTTATGTTAGTAGTCAGCTTCAACATCATTTGATCCTTATTCTATATACTCCTTTGTACTTATATACTTTGATCCTTGTTTAGGAGTGAGCCGAGCTTATTTCAGTACCACTCCGTGTTTTTACTCCCATAGGGGATTCTTTAGTAGTGGATCAGGTGTATAGGTCATGTATAGTTACTATCAAAGGACTAGAAACTTGGGAAGACTTGATATGGTTGGTTTTGACAATATTATGGACATGGATCAGTTATCTCTTCATCATATGGTTTTTGATTAATATGCTAAGACCATCACCTTATCGATGCTTGATTTACCCTTAGTGGTCTGGCATGGGTCGATTAGCCGTACCCTGATTGGTATTATTTCCTATATTTAGGTGCAGAGGTTGGTAGCTACTGGATGCCTAGCCTACTTGGCTTATGTTCACAATATATCAAGCAAAACGCCTTCTGTTATTTTAGTTCCTATGGTTTGTGATTTTCCTGATGTATTTCATGTAGACCTACCTAACCTACCCTATAGAGGCACAATGATTTTTCTATAGATTTGAAAATTTTGTACTAAGACAATATCTATCCCTCCTTATTGGGTAGCCCTCGTTGAGCTTAAAGAGCTCCCTATTTAGCTTTACGACCTTATTGATCAAGGTTTTAGACGATCGAGTTTTTCTACCTAGGATGCTCTTATACCATTTGCTAATAATAAGGATAGGACACTATGAATTCGTATTTACTTGTGGCAGCTGAATAAGGTGATAAAAATGTACCATTTTCCTCTTGACTCCTTTGTGATTTTAGTCATTGATGACATCTTGGTATACTCACGAAGCCAAGAGCAATATGCCCAATTTTTTAGGATCGTGCTCCATACCTTGAGGTATCACTATTTGCCAAGTCCCTAAGTGTGATACGTAGTTGGAGTTTATGACATTTCTAGGGGACATGGTGTCCAAGGAGGGTATTATTGTAAATTCATATAATATTAAGGGTATCTGTGTTTGGGCCTGACCCATATTTGTTACTGAGGTTAGGTGGTTCATTCGTTTGGTCGGGTGCTACAGGCGATTTGTTGAGGGGTTTTCAAATACTACTACATAGTTGACTCAGTTTACTCACTAAGGTTTTCCTTCTGTGTGGTCAGAGGAGCGTGAGTTGACCTTTCTTAGGCTCAAGAAGTTGCTTACTACCACTCCTATTTTGACTCTTCAAGTAGAGGGCTAGGGCTTTACCATACATTGTGATGCTTTTTGTGTTAGCTTAGGATGTGTTCTGATGTTGCGAGGTTGATTTATTACTTATGCCTTCTAATAGCTGAGGCTTCAGGAGTGAAACTATCTCACTCATGATCTATAGTTGACAACATTAGATTTCATGCTAAGATATGGAGGCACTACTTATACGGGGTTCACTATGAGGTGCACATACATCATTGTACCCTTCACTACATTACGAGCCAGAGTGACCTAATTGTAGATAGAGGTGCTAGGTAGACTAGTTTGTACATTATGATCTTTCTATCCATTACCATTTGGACAAGTCAAATGTTGTTGTAGATGCATTTAGTTGAAAGGCAGTCAGTATTGGTAGTTTGGCTTACTTGCGTATTGTGGAGTGGTCCTAGCTTTTGACATCTAGTCCTTAGCTATCGATTCAGTTGAATGGACCTTTTGGACACTAGGAAAGTACTAGCTTTTATAGAGGCTCAATCTTCCTTGTTTGACTGGATTTGTGCCAAAAAGTATGAGGATGTGTCATTGGAAGCCCTCAAGGACTAGGTGTTACAAGGTGATGTTGGTCAAGCTACTATAGGCCCAGATGGGGTTCTCAACTTCGATAGTGGCTTGTGTGTTCCTATATGTTGGGGTTTGACATAGTAGATTCTCCGTAAGGCCCATGATTCCAGACAGGCTTACTTGCGTATTGTGGAGTGGTCCTAGCTTTTGACATCTAGTCCTTAGCTATCGATTCAGTTGAATGGACCTTTTGGACATTAGGAAAGTACTAGCTTTATAGAGGCTCAATCTTCCTTGTTTGACTGGATTTGTGCCAAAAAGTATGAGGATAAGTCATTGGAAGCCCTCAAGGACTAGGTGTTACAAGGTGATGTTGGTCAAGCTACTATAGGCCCAGACGGGGTTCTCAACTTCGATAGTGGCTTGTGTGTTCCTATAGTTGGGGGTTTGACATAGTAGATTCTCCGTAAGGCCCATGATTCCAGACATTCTATTCATCTGTGCATGGGAAAGATGTATTCAATTTGAGGCAGCACCACTAGTTGGATAGTATTAAAAGATATATAGCTTTTTATGTTTCCTATTGCCTTAGCTATAAAAAATTGAAAGCGGAGCATCAGAGTTCAGGGTAAAGCTTCACACATTACCCATTATCGAATCGAAATGGGAGCGTATCACCATGGAATTCATAATGGGATCTCTTTGGACCTTTAGGGATAACATTTGTATTTAGGTGATCATTGATCAATTGACCAAGTTAGCCTATTTCCATCTAGTTCAATCCTTCTACAATGTAGAGTGGTTGGCCATATATTCATGTATCCCGAGTTGGACTCATATTTGGGCTCTATTTGGTGCATGTTACTTTCCTCAATGCATATTTTCCCATTAGAAACTAACTAATTATGCTTGAAATGTCAAGTTTTATTGCAAATGAAGTTCTTAAGGACAAAAGAGAGCAAGACAAGGCATATAAAAAAAAGAGCAAACATGCGGACAAAAGAGACCTCGTCAAATGTATTTGGTGATGTTCCATGTTCGAAATGAATCATCAAAAGTTCCAAGACAAACCCCAAAAGGAGTTGGCAAATTGGTGGTAGAAATGAGGATTTGGCATTGCCAAATACAAAATGTGGTCTCGATTGGGACCGCCAAAAGATCCCAAATGATAATTGACAATGGCTTGAGACTCGAGGAAATTTGGCGATGGTGTAAGAGATTTGGTGACTTTTAAAAGTTAATTGGTGATGTACAGCTCACTGCAAAAATTGCAAAAGAGAACTCAAATATGTGGTCTAATGATCATCGATTGGGTTTACAATGCCCGAGTTACGACACCAATTGGGTTTCCGGGAATATTTGGAGTAAATATTTAAGCTAAAAATTTGGGATTTCTGGGGAGTTCCATGAAATACCAATCTAGATTCACCTAGTACTCTTTCATTTTCTTCTCTCAGCAAAAATTTGCAATTTGTACTGAAACATTAGCATCGGGTTGAGTTTGGGGTGATTCTTTTTCTTCTTTGGGAGCTTTAGTTAGAGCAATGGATAATGTTATTGGTATTTTATTTTCTTTTCCATCCATGTTAGGCTAAAACCCTGCATGTTGGGGGGGAAGTGTAGTAATGTAATAATCGAGTTAGTCATTTTTTGACTTATTTGTGAGATCTACTATTTTATCCTTTCATAAGTCTCTTTGGGAATATTTTGAACAATTTGTATTATAAGAAATAAAATCCTAAGTTTAAAAGTTATAAATAAGAGTTTTAGCATTTTTGGTTGCATAAGTTTTTGGAAAAGTGTGTTTTTGTACCATTTTGAGTTTAAGGTATCGAATCGGGATCCATCGATTCCATTAGATTTAGAATGTTGAAATTAAACCATGGGAAGTTACATAACTGAATTCAGAGTTAAAATGAGGTGTTTTAGCCCAAAGTTGTGATTATAGTAGTTTTCGAAACCAAAGTTTGACTTTGGTCAACATTCGGAGTTGGAAAGGTCGGGTTAAAATTTCAACAGTTCTAAAAATCTCAAGCGGTGAAACTAACACTAGAAATGGTCTTGTAATAATTTTTGAAGTTCCCAAGGGAAGATTTGGTATTTTGAATTTTAAACTACTTTTATCATGGTGAATTGTTAAATGCGACGAGGGAGCCTTGAAAGTGATTTGTGATGATTCTGTTTAGTATAAGTCATTGCTTCTAGCATGAATACATATTTGGTTTGTGAAATTTTGATTTTGGATGAGTTCTGAATAATTATTTCGATTTTTGGTTGTTGGTTGATTTTAGCTAGTGCATCACCCTCCAATCTTTGCATTCGCGCCAGGGCCATCGTGTTCGCGGGGGTCAATAGAGTTTACACTCCATGTTCGTGGGCTCAGTTCCACATTTGGGAATTGCTGAGGTTCCCAAAGCTATGTGTTCGTGGGTGCCACCCCATGTTCGCAGAGTGTATTTTCACTATTTAGTTTTAAAAATTCGAGGGACACCATTTTTGTTCTATTTTAGAACTTATCAAGCTTTTTGGATGATTTTGACACGAGATTTTCAAAGTGTTAACTTGGCTTAAGTGTTTCTAACACTATATTTATCATTTTTCATGAGATTTATCTTGATTTTGTCATGAATTTCATGAATTTGACTGTCCAAAATTGGGGATTTTTAGTCTTAGATTTTCAAACTTGAAATCTTAATTTCTTATTTAATTTAAGATTTATTTATATTAGTGATATATTCATCCACAAACTACATTTTTTGCATAGAACATGACTTTAAAGTTAATTTCTAACTTCAAGAATTTTGAATGTTATTCCTTAATTGACCATTTTTCCCCTAGGCAAAATTTTGTACCAATATGGATATCAAAATGCTCATCTTGATGCATACTATCTATTGTTGATAGTGGTGGTCTGATTTGAGGATCATTTTGTATGGATTAAGTTGATTGTAAGCTTGTCCTAGTGCGTTTTTAGAATTGAGGTAGGTTGGTCTAACCTTTTGGTACTGCATTAGAGTTATTGATCATGTTTATGTGATTGTTGTGATATGCAAACTAATTATGAGTATATATGTTGATATAATGGAGATGTTCATCATAGTCTGATTACGATTGAGCAAAATTATGATGTAAATTTTGACTCCATTCATGAACTAAGATGAAATCTGTGAGATTTTGATGAATTGGGATGAAATGTTATAATATGAGACTTTTGAGACCATTTTGGTAATTTATGTGGTAATTGACACCTGTTGTGATACCTATGAGATGTATAATTGGCACGAGTCAAGTCTGGTATGATTGATATTCTTGTATAATTTGGATGAATAAGGTCCGATATCACTAATATTCATGCATAATTGGGACGATTAAGGTCCGGTGTTACTGATATTCTTGACCATTGATATAATTATGATGGTATAAGACATGATGATGGTTTGGGCATTAGCTGAAACTCTTGATATTATTCTTTATGTGCATATGATTATATGAGATTTATGTATCGGTATTCCTATTTTAATGCCATTCTATATTTTACATATGGATTACATTATTGATTTACACATGTTGTATGTTTCTTGTGACATTCCTTGATGCGAGTATAAGGCAAAGGTATTATGATCCACATTGGTACCACCCCCTTGACTCGAGCAGGAGGCTAGGGTGGGTCATATCTTATATTCTATTAATCATGAGTAGGAGGCAACAACATGATACCGTGATACTCCTTGACCATAAACAGGTGATAAGGTTGAGGAATTCTGATATTACCTTAACCACGTGCATGTTGTAAGGCTGTGAAACACTTGGACTATAGAATGATGAGTTGTGCATCACATTTACTTTTATTGATGTATGGCACCATGAGTTATTGAGAATAACTTAGCCCATTATTATGTATACACTTAACTGTACACTAACATTTTTGGATGCGGGGATGGGATTCTTCGGTATGGCATACTATGTTCCAATTTTTCTTACCTAGCCGGTTGAACCTAATGGGTAGATTCCGGTATACTCAGCCCTACTTTGATCCTCCCTATATATCAAGCACACGGACCCACATAAGGTAGTTGATCACTCTAGCTGAGTGTCACGACCCAAGCCTAGGGCCTAGATGTGACACGATGAATGGGGAACTCGAAGGGACCCCAAGCAAGACTCTTAGCGTATCATTACACATCCTTGGTTGTGGAAGCAATAAAACAACAGTATAGAATAAGAATAAAGGAAAAAGGTGCTAAGGGAAGTCTTTCATATCATAAAACATCAAAGAGTCAAAGAGAGTCAAACTCAAGCATAATTACATAACTTCTCTAACAACACACCTCTAAACATAGAACTTAGAGGGGTCAGGCTCACCCATATAGTCAAAACATACAATAAAGGAAAGAGTGCCTTTATACATAGCAAAAGATAAAAGACATCATCCCCAAAGTTGAGGACTCACCAACTTTCTTTGTAGTGATAGTACTAGCCACGTGGAGTATGAGGATGACTGTGAGGAGATCCTGCTCTTACATGCTAACATCTTGTAGGCATAGAGTATGCATTAGTATTTTTGAATGTACTAAGTATGTAGGATGCAATGCAACAAGAGACAGGCAACATAGTCAAAACGCAGTATTATAAGCAATGGATAGCATAATAACAATATGACATGTATGAATGATACTTGAAGTAAAATATGCTTACATTGGACATATTACATGTGAAGGAAGAGACATCATCTTAGACCAAAAAACTTAGTGCTTGGAATCCAAGGTAGACCACCCTTTAGAAGTGATTAGCGAATCAACCTCTTAATTGGTTGATGGACATGAACCCCCTCCATCGGAAGTGATTGAGGCATCAACCCCTCAATTGATTGAAGGCTTACCACCCCTATCCGAGGCGAATGAGCTATCAATCCCTCAATTGGTTGACGGATATGACCAACCTCCGCTGGAAGTGATTGAGGTATCAACCCCTCAATTGGTTATGGTCAACTTACAACACTATAGATACATATCATGAAATCAACATATAAATACTATCATTTCATCATAATAAAGTCACTTAATTCATATTCCAATCATTAGGCCTTCAATAACTCAAGATACATTACTTGGACATTTTATCAAACACTTGGTGGGTGTGTAATGCTAGTATAAATCCATGCAATTCAATAGTGAAATCATGCAAGTAAAGTTGAAGTAAATTAACCCACCAATACTATGTAATACCATCATACAATATACATCAAAACTCTTCATCAAATCTCAAGATAGATCCAAGATTCATAGCTCAGCACTTGCAGAAATAGTCACACTTTTATGAAACCCTAAAATAATTCGTAGTCAAATTCATAATAAGTAAGACCTATAAGTAAATCAACTTAAAAATAAGAAATTTATGTAAAAAGTAAGCTGCAGCACCATGGTTAAAGCACCCAATGGTTGAAACCCACATACCATAGCTTTGGAGGATTCCTTGATAAAGATTGAGATGAGAACTTGAAACTTGAGTGAAATCCTTAAGATCAGAATGAGATTTTGCACTTGAATTTTGAGTGAAATATTTGTCTAAGTGTTAGAGAATGTAATGGGGAATGTATTGAATGATATGAGGTTGAAAAATGACTAATTATAGGTGTCTTTAAGCATAGGAAGGCTTAGGCCAAAGATCCAAAAGACTTGGACCGAAACAACAAAACTAGGCGAAAATAACACTAGTCCGTGATGGGTTCGCGTCAAGATACCACTGTAGATGAACATTGGAATTCCAAATTTTTGGAATTTCAACTTTTGATACAATTTCTCTAAAATCGGGATTAGACCCATTTACAACTCAATTTTACCCCCTCATGAAGAATATAAAGATGAATTTTTAATATCACTCACGGATTTTGAGATATTTGGAGATTACGATTATGGGCACTTTCGAGGCACATTTTCGAGTACTTTTTTTGGCTTATTTCAATATCTCTGCCTTGGGAACATTCGTCCCCAAATATTAAAGAAATGTTTATAAGAAGAGTAATCATGAATAGATCAGCCCCACTAAGAATGCGTCAACATACTAAAACAGCGTTTCAAAAATCTCAACATAAGTGTCAAAATCACCTTGAATTTGTCAACATAAATGTGAATGCATACAATGACAAAGGGCTGATACATGAGACATGAAATCACATAGATGACATAGAACTGGTACCTTAGGCTTGAGTAGAATGGATAAGATAGGGATATCGCTTTTGCATGTCCCTTTCGCCCTCCCATGTAGCACTTTTGACTTGTTGATTCCTCCAAAGAACCTTCACAAAATCCACATCCTTGTTCCTCAACCTCTTTATTTGTTTATCCAAGATCTCTACTGGAACTTCTTCATAGGTCACGTTGTCTTCAATAACACCAACAACATTCAATGGAACAATAGTATTTAGATCACCCACACTATTTCTTTCATTATTCTTATGGTTGCTAGTGGGTTTCATGTATGTCCCGAACTTTCTTAGGTGTCTACCTCGTTGGCGAGCCTATTGTTGTTTGAAAGTTCATAGGTGTTGTTCAACGGTCATGTTGCACTAGGTCTTTCCTTGTGAATTGTTATGTTGGTGTGGTGGATTTTGATGATGTTTTTGGGATGGATTAGTTGCGTTGGTGTTGAGTCCCCATTGAATGTAGGGCCCATAGAGTTAAATTTTGATTCCCTATCAACTCCGTCTTTTAGTGGGGGCTTGTAAAGTGGTTGCAAAGGGGTAAGTCAATTTCTTGCCTTAACATACAATTGATCTCTAAGGGTTGAATTTAGCATCTTATATGTGTAGGGGTGTTGGACCTAAGTTATTTCTATTGAGGTGATTCTGGTGATTAGTGGGTTAGTGAAATCCTTCCCAATATTTTGAATTTAGTGTAGTGCCCTTTTTATTTGACTTATGCTCGATTATGTCTATGGGTTTCACAAATGGGGTCTTTAGTCCCTACCTTGTTATGTTGGTGGTAGTCTCTGTGATAAGGTATTGATTTATTTAGAACTTATGAACTATATGGTGTAGTGATGCAAATCTCAGGGGTAAGAGGAGTTGTATGAAGTGTGAAATATGACTAAAGGGGGTTACCTCCCTAGGTTATGGGGTGTCGGAAGATGGTATTAATATGGACCCTAAGAAGATGGATGCGATTATAAATTGCCTAGACCTTTGACTCTCTTATATATTAGGATCATCTTTGGCTTAGCGGGTTACTACCAGAGGTTTATGAATACGTTCTTTTCTATTGCTGCTTCCATGATTAAGTAGACCCAAATGAAGGCTAAGCTTGTGTAGACTGTTGAGTGTGAAAAGTGCTTCAAAATATTGAGGAATGAGTTTACGTCTGCTTTTATCTTGTCTTTACCGTAAGGAGGTGGAAGAGTTGTTGTGTTGTGATGTCTCTCGGATTGGTTTGGGTTGTGTATTGGTGCAAGATTGTTAGGTGGGAGCCTACGCTTGTAGATGATTTGAGATGCATGAGAAGGATTATCCTATCTATGACCTTGAGTTGGCCGCTGCGGTTTTGCTTCACTTGGTCTCATTGGTTATATGGGGTGCATGTTGATGTGTTTACCGTTCACTAGAGTCTCTAATATGCGTTCACCCGAAGGATCTTAGCTTGAGACTATGCAATATCATCCCGATAAGGTTAGTGTTGTGGCAGATGCTTTGAGTAGGGTGTCTATGGGTAGCCTAGCACATATCAATGGTGGTGTTATTGTGTTGATGGCTCTAAATCTTCATTGTTGATACAGTAAAGGCTAAGAAAGATGTTGACCATGCTTTATTTGGATTGAAGGAATTGGTAAAGGATGGTAAGGTGGAGGTTTTCTCCCAAGGGGGAGTTGGTACCCTTAGGTACCATCGTAGTTTGTGTGTGCTTTGTGTTGATGGTTTGAGGAAGTAAATCCTTGATAAGGCCCACGGTCCTTCCTATTCTATTTACCCCAGCTTTACCCGATGTATAGAGTTTTGAGGACTTTTCAAAGGGGTCTTGGTACAAAAGTTAAAATTAGTACGACATTTCGCCCTCTAGCGGATGGCCAAGCCGAAGGAACTATCCAAACACTTGAGGATATGCTTAGGGCTTGTATTTTAGAGTGATTATTTTCCATTGATTGAGTTTGCCAATAACAATAACTATCACTCTAACATCGGTGTGGATCCTTTTGAGACTCTCTATGGTATACATTATAGATAGCTGATTGTGTGGTTTGAAATGGGAGAGATGGCCTGGTTGGGTCCAGATCTGGTAATGGATGATATGGAGGAGGTAAGATTGATTAGGGGAATGTTGGAGAAATCCCAAGGTCATCACAAGTCCTATGTCAAAGTGTGTGCAAGAGAGCTTGAATTCAAAGTTAGTGATTGGGGCTAATTGAAGGTTTTGCTCATGAAAAGTATGGTAGCCCTGGTAAAGAGTAAATTGAATTCATGGTTTTTGAGTCTTCATGGGGTGCTAAGGAAGGTTAGTAAGGTAGCATACGAATAGGAAGCGCCTTTCGATACAAATTTGGTTCGTCCGATTATTCATGTTTCTAGGATTGAGGAGGTTTGTTGGTGATTAATGTGTTATATTACTCTTGAGGTTGTGGACATTGTGGAGGATGAGTCAACTTATGAGGAGGTCTAGTGGTGAAGTTTGGTGGATATGAGCAAAGGTTGATTTGTGAGGGCGTAGAGTTTCTCAAGGCCATGAGGAGAATCATCAAGTTGGTAGTATCTCTCGGGGAGCCGGAGTAGGCATGAAGGAGCTATATTCATACCTTTTTCATTCTATTCAAGCTTATGATAATACGCAATTCCTTTTAATGAATTCCAAGTCTTATGTTTCAGCTCTCATGTCATTGCATGCATTCATAATTATATTGAGGAAGATCTGGTGATTTTAACCTTTATATTGAGATTTTGAAAATGGTATTTTAAGTGTGTTGTTGCATTTTGTTGGGGCTGATCTCTTTATGGTTACTCTTCTCTTATACGTTTCTTTTACAATCGGGGATGAATGTTTCCAAGGAGGAAATATTGTAACAACCCCAAAAAGTGCTCAAAAAAATGTGCCTAGGAAGTGCACAAAATCGTAGTTTTCATATATCTCAGAATCTGTGAGTGATATCGAAAATCCAACTTCGTATTCTTGATTAGGGGGTCAAATTGAGTGGGAAATGAGTCTAACCTCGACTTAAGAGCAAACGATTATCAATTTTGTTTTTCGTAATTTTCCTTACCCAGAATCGGTCTACGACAGTGCCGCGATGCACAACTGTCGCGGACATCTATTAATTTTGATCCGCGACAGGTTTGCATCGTGGACCAGAACCTGTGTATTTTGTTGCCACTGATTTTTATCTCGGTCCAAGGCTTTTGGGTCTTAGGCCTAAGTGTTCCTAAACGTGGAAATACCTATACTTAGCCAATTTTCATCCTCATATCATTCTAAATATTCCCCAGCGCTCAATCAAACACTTAGTCATATATTTCTCCCAAAATTCAAGTAACAAATCCCTCTCCGGATCTTAAGGATTTCACTCAAGCTTCATGTCTCCATCTCCAAGTTTCATTAAGTTCATCTCCAAAGCTAAGGTATATGGGTTTCTTTCATGGTTTCCTTTCACCCATGATGCCCATGCTCCCTTTTACCTAAAATTTCATGATTAAAATTTGATTTACAAATGGGTCATACGTATTATGAAATTTAATGCACACTATGTTGGGGTCTATGAAGTTTTGACTGTTTTACCATGTTTTGGGCTATGAATCCAAGATATAATGTTATATTTGATGAAGGATTTTGGTGTATATTGCTTGACGGTGTTTCCAAGTTTTTATTGATGGTTTTACATTGAATTTGCTAGCATAATAACACTCTTTAATTGCATGGTTTTATACTAGCACTACACACTCTCTAAGTGTTTGATAAAATATTCGATTATTGTTTCTTGAGGAATTGAAGGTCCAATGCATGTATTTTGAGTTTAATGATTACATTATGATGGGATGATGATAGAATGATGATGAAATGATGATGGAAAGGAGTGTATATATATGATGCTGAAAGGAGAGAGAGAGAGAGTGTGTGTGTGTGTGTGTGTATATATATATATATATGATATTATCTCTATAGTGTTGGGGATGACCAAGCCTAGGTTAGGGGGTTGTAGGCCCGGGTAACCTTGTTGAGGGGTTGGTACCTCGATCTCCTAGCTCGCGAGGGGGGGGGTAGGCCCAGGTAACCTTGTTGGGGGTTGGTACCCATCAACCTTGTTGGGGGGTGGTACCCATCAACCTTGTTGGGGGTTTGTACCCATCAACCTTGTTT